>JAPFBE010000895.1:0-21460 GCA_034336665.1 Luscinia megarhynchos | reverse complement strand
CACATGATGGTCAAGAGATAAAACCCTGTTGAAATGAAGAACAGAATGAAAAACACCTGTGCAGCACATCCTGAGTAGGAGATGTTCCTGGTGTCCCAGAGGGAATTGTGCATGGCTTTGGGCACAGTGGTGCAGATGCAGCCCAGGTCAGTGAGGGCCAGGTTGAGCAGGAAGAAGAACATGGGGGTGTGCAGGTGGTGGCCGCAGGCTACGGCGCTGATGATGAGGCCGTTGCCCAGGAGGGCAGCCAGGGAGATGCCCAGGAAGAGGCAGAAGTGCAGGAGCTGCAGCTGCCGCGTGTCTGCCAGTGCCAGCAGGAGGAAGTGGCTGATGGAGCTGCTGTTGGACATTTCTTCACTCTGGACATAATCAGCTGTTCAAAGTAGACATTGACAAGTTGGGACAAACCTCTTTGACTCAATTCTACGTTATTTTCTTAGGAATTCTCTCAAAATACTGCTCTTCCTGTGGGTGAATTTTGCTAAACTTGTTTGAGTTTAGGTATCTGCTGCTGCTGAGTCTTCTGCATTGCTCTCAGTCTGTACACTGGGGAGACCAGAGGGAAAACAGGGCTCCCTTTTCTCCAGTGCAGTCACACCTACTGGTCCCACAAAGGTGCTCTTTGTTCATTCCACCTCCCACTTATTCAGGGTGGTCGCACTTAAAACATTTTTGAAAAAAACTTCAGCTGTTTTGAAGGTTCCATTTCTGAATTAATTTTCACAAAAATGTTTTCTTTTCTCTATGCAGATGCACAGCGAGGGGGATATGAACTTTGGTCTGTCTCTCTTATGTCTGGAGTTTTACCTACTAGGAGCTGATTCTCTCTATCAAAGGCTGGTCTTTGCCAGTCATTCCAGAGCCCAGCCCAGCCCTGGAGGCTCAGCTCTGCCCTGCACACCCCTCCCAGCACAGGGCACTGCCCAGGGGCATCTCCCTGCCAGCAGGGCCTTAAGGGCAGCTCAGACAAACTGAGATGCTGCAAGCCAAGGTGCTGCTGCTGCTGTCTGTAGGCAGAGCAGGGTGAGGAGGCACTTTGTGAGGGAGATCTGAGGCAGATCTGCTGATCCCCAGGGGGACAGTGCAGGAGTCTCAGTGACACAGACACACCTGACAGCCCCTTTCCCTTCCCTTGAGGAGAAAGCTGAGAGCAGCCCTGGCCATGCAGCACCATCTGCACAGCAGGAGGAATCTGCCCTGATGGGGGTGGCTCCTTCCACCTCCAACTTCTCCCCACAGTGCATGGGGAGCTGCCAGGCAGGCTGAGAGCTGCCCCTGGCAGGTGGCACATGCCCTGGGCTGGCCAAGAGCCCTGAGGGCTGCAGGAGCTGCTCTGCAGGACAGCCCTGGGCAGCCCTGGCTGCAGCCCCAGCTTCAGCCCCTGCAGCCGTCCCTGGCAGCAGGAGCCGTCCTGCCCTGTCCCTCTGACGGTGCCCAGGGCAGCCCCGCTCTGCAGCACATCCTCCTCCTCCTCCTGTGCCTCAGAGAAACTGGGAGAGCCCTCCTGACACATCCCCCAGGCTGTGGGCTGTGCTGGCTCCAGGAGATCCCTCCAGGAGCACAGGGGACATTGCCCTGCACCCACACACTCACCATGTCCAGGGCTGTGAAGATGTTTCCCCAAGTGAAGTCTCAGCTCAATGTCTTCCCAGTGCTGATTGCCTTCAGCCTGTCTGTGCCTGGCTCCTGTCCCCTCAGTGCCTGCAGGCAGTGCCCTCAGCCCTGCTGGGCTGGGAGAGGAGCTGCTCCTCAGCAGAAATGTCTTTTTGAAGCTTTTCCTGGTTGCCATTATCTCCCTCTGTGCCAGGAGACACAACACAACGACTTTAATGACCTTCTCAGGAGTTTGTTCTTTTTAAATTAGATTCAGTCCCTGAGAGAGTGTTTTTCAAAAATCCTCTCAAGAACTCAAAATTAAATTGAAACTTCAAAGTTTCTTGAACTTTTAATGGGTCCCACTGAGAGACAGGACTGAGAAAATTCCCCAAGGTTCCAGTTAGAGCAGAACAATGGAGGCACTGGTGACAGGTAGGAACAAGGAAAGTAAAGGTGTCTCTTGTCCTGAGCAAACCTGGATGTGTCTCATGTATCCACAGGACCAAGGCCTGAGCCCCAGCCCCTGGCAAGGCAGATCCTGTCCCTCCCTCATTGCTCAGGGCTCTTCCCGGGCCACTGGGCTCTGGGGATGTGCCATGCCAAGGGCAGGAGCATGGGGCGGCCCCTGCCAGGCTGCTGAGCAGGGACAAGGAGGCAATGAGGCCCCAGCACAGCAAGGCTCACTTGTCCCCTGCTGGCCTCAGGCCCAGGGCCAGCAGCCATGGCCCAAGTGCTGCAGCAGTTGGCTCTGGCAGGGCCTTTCAGCTGCTGCCCATCCCTGTGCCCTCTGCAGCCCAGGCTGTCCTACGGTGTCCATGCCCTGCGCCTCTGTCCCTGCAGGCTGTCGGCATCCCCCGGCTGCCCCACCTCGCTGGCCCTTCCTTTGCTGACAGCTCTGCGTCCTGCCTGCCTCTGCCTGGCCACACAGAGCCTTGGCCTTGATACCAAGAGGTTCAATTCAATTTTTCCTGTGCCTGTGAACTTTTAGCACAGGAACAAGGCATGCAGGGGCTGCTTTCCCAGCAGGGATGGTTGGAAGACAAGAAGAAGACATCTGGCTCATAGGTGTAGTTCATTCTCTAAACCAGGGAACTTCGTGTGTGTTTTTTGGAAATGGATAAATTCTAATACATGTCATGACCAAATATAAGCAACACACTTGTAGAATGATGCGTCCACAAAAGGATAGGAGTTATCCCATATTGGACTTGAGGCCTGAAAAAATCTGTCCTCTTTAACACCAGATTAATGTTAAGGAGACTTATTCTGATACTTTGGAGATTTGGTGACATCAGAGCCTCACAGAACCAAGGAGTCAATTGTGACACTGTGGAACCTCAAGGAACAAAGGGGCCTTTTGACACCGTGGGAGCTCATGGAGCCAAAATCCATTTTGACAGAGTGGGGCCACATGGAACCAATGGTTCATTTTAATTTTGTAGATCTAAGGAAGCCATGGTGACACTGTGGAACCTCCTGCAGCCATGTGACACTGCAGGGCCTCACAGAACCAAGGTGACCATGTTAAACTACAGAACCTCGTGGGACAAAGGGTCCATGGTGACACTGCAGAACTGTTGCTGAGAGTATGAGAGCTCATGGAACCAGAAGTCCATTGTGACCAAGGGGCCACTGTGACACTGTGGATCCAAGGAGACCATTGTGACACTGAGGAACCTCATGGAACCAAGGGCCCATTGTTACACTGTGGGGCCTCATGAAACCAAAGGTCCATTGTGACACTGCAGGGCCTCATGGAACAATGGAGACTATTATGAAACAGGATCAGAGAATGAACAAGGTTGGAAAAAACTTTTGAGATCATTAAATCCAATCTATGACCTAACATCACCTCATCAATTTACCCATTACTCTGAATGCCATGTCTAGGCTTCTTTGTAATGCCTCGAGAGGTGATGCCTGCACCACCTCCCTGGGCAGAAGATTCCAGTGCCCAATCACTCTTTCAGTGAAGAATTTTTTCCTGATATCAAACCTGTTCTACCTCTGGGTCATCTTAAGCCTATGTCATCTGTTCTGTCAGTGGTTGCCTGGGAGAAGAGACTGACCCCCATCTGACCACAACCTCTGTTCAGGTAGTTGTAGAGAGTCTCACTGCAGACCATTGTGGCCACTGGGGCCACTCTAGCACAGCAGGGCCTTATGGAATCAAAGAGGGCAAAGTGACAGTGAGGGGCTGCATGGGACAAAGAGGCCATTCTGACACTGTGGAACCAAGGAGACCTTTGTTACAGTACAGGGCACCCTGGAACCAAGGAGGCCATTGTGACATTACAGGGGCTCATGGCACCAAGGGCACAATAGTGACACTGTGAGCTCCAAGGGACCAAGGGGGCATTCTCACACTGCAGAACCAAGAGACCATTGTGACACTATGGGTTATCATGAAACCAAGGGTCCATTGTGACGCAGCACAGCCTCATGAAACCATGGTGGCCACTTTGAGACCTCGTGAAAACAAAAGGCCATTGTGGCATTTCAGGGCATTTTGTCACAAGGGCCCATAATGCACTGTGGGGCTCAATGGAGCCAAGGGGCCATTGTGACACTGTGGGTTCTCATGGAATCAGTGCTCTGTTTTAAAGATGCAAGGCCTTATGGAATCATGGAGACTATTGTGGCACTACAGGTGACGCCTTGGAGAAGCAACCTAGAACAGAGGCTAGACAAGGTTGAGAGAATAAAGTGAGTATTTATTAAAGCCCTTCAGTAGATTCATCTTGGGCTGTCAAAAGCCTCCCAGAGGCTACACCCAAGATGGATGGTAGTGATGAGTTTTTCAGACAGATATAAGTTTGGTGAATTTGCGTATAATGGGTTAATCCTTGTCACGGTGTGACTTCGGGTTTGCCAACCTTAATATATTTAATTTCTTTCTGAGACAGGACCCAGGAGTAGAGACAAGGCAGGCTCAAAACTTAAAAAGGTACAAGAAGAAATTTATTAATAATACAAAAAGAAGATATAGCATTCAGGATAAAATTCCTAGATTGTTCCCTCCTTCCCTTCATTCCACATTTCTTACCAACCAACATACAGAGAGAACGCTTCAGTCAGTTATACACTCAAATAATCAGTTCAGTTTACTTCAGAGAGAAAAGTCCCTTTTCTGGTTATGGCTTAGGGGGTGTCTTCACCTTCACAGTCTGCGTCCATCCGAGACCCACAGAACTATGAATTTTCCTCCCATTTACACAGTCCTTCCAGAGCCGTGTTATGGGTTATGATGCACACATGGGGTACCACCTCTAAAGGCAGGCTACTAAAAAAAACAGAATTCGCTTCATCTGCTTCTCTATTAAATGTCTCTGTTCATATTCCAGTTCCAGAACAGAGACCCCCATTCCCTCGGGGCAAAGGATCCATTTCTCAAATACTTCAACACCCCATGTATTTTCCACAGTTTAAAGGAACTTTAGTAAAGTCACAATCCCCACAGCCCACAAAAAAGGTTTTCAGCTACTTGCATCTTTTCAATCTCTTCCCACCAGGAACTTTTGTCTTCATCCCGCTGACTTCCGTAGTCTCCATGCTTCATTTCTTCTCATTCAGGGAATTCAGAGGTCCGGGATTCCATCCAGGCATAAAGAAGTACAATTGTATCCAGATGACAAAGAAACAAAGGTGGGCAGCTGGAGTTCTTCTCTGCCACGTGGAAAGGCGAGCGAGCCCAGCCGGCAGGGCGTGCTGGGGCCATGCAGCTGGTGCTGGGGCTATGCGGAGCCCGGGGCCCCCAAGCCAGGGGCTCCCCACGAGAGCCGGTGCGGGTCGGGCCGGGCGGGCCAGGGCTTCCCCGCCAAGCCCGGGGCCGGGGTTCTGAGCCGGGCCCCCCTTGCAGAGCCGGGGTGCCGGGCGGACCCCCAGACCGAGCCTGGAGCCGTGCGGAGCCCCCAGCCGGGCCTCCCACACCGGAGGCCGGGAACCAAAGAGCTGAATTAACTCGATGCAATTGTGATTTTGTGAAAGCGAAATAACTTTCATTGGTTTCCGAGCTGTCCATCACCAAGTAGCTCTCTGATTGGTGCCAGCAGCTCACAGGGGAAGCTCCCAGAGACGGGAGAGTGCCTCCTACTCCCCACCTCATGGAGCTATCTCTGAGGTGAAACCACCCATCCCCCACACCACGTGAAACCAACACACTCTAACTCTTCTTTCTCTAAGTTTGTTCCGATTTTCATCTGTAATTCCACCACCTCAGCACACTCATGTGTAGTTTCTTCTGGAGCTTCCCCAAACAGAAACTCAGCAGGGTTTAATGCAGAAGTTGTTCGTAATTCTAAATTATGTGAGTCTATTAGCATGGCCTCATGTTTTAATAACCTCGCTTCTGTAAGCCACTTATCCACCTTTTGTTGCAGTATGCTCCTTACATTATGGGGAGTATACACTTTTAACGAGGCTCCTAACGTTATTTTCTTTGCCTCCCCCACTAACAATGCTACTGCCACAATTGCCTGTAGGCAGGTTGGCCAGCCCCTGCTTACAGGGTCTAAAATGATACAAACCCGACAGGTTTTCTGTCCCCGCCCAATCTTGTGTCAATACCCTATGGGCAGCGTGATTACTAACATCTACAAACAACTGAAATGGCCTTTTTATATCAGGGAGACTTAAAACCGGTGCTGTTATGAGTACGTCCTTTATTTTTTCGGAATCCTTTTTCATCCTGGTTTGTCCATTTTAATCTATCAGTGGTAAGTTTCTCATATAAGAACTTTACTTTTCACTATACCCTTCTATTCACTGTCTGCAGTACCCCAGAAGTCCCAATGTTTGTTTTACCTCTCTTTTTGTTTGTGGTGGAGGTAGATCAACAATCCCTGCTACTCTTTTAGGATTCAATTTCTTTTTCCCTTTTGTTAGCCAGTGTCCTAAATATTTAACTCCGGGTTCAGTAAACTGGAGCTTGGACTTAGAAACTTTCAGTCCTTTTTCCCCCAGGAAATTCAATAATTCTATAGAGATTGTTCTCACATCCTCTTCTTTTGGACCTGTTACCAATAAGTCATTCAATTACCTATTTCTTTCTTAAAGGCTTTGACATCCCCGGTGTTAGTTGGCACATTTACAAAACCGATCACTTCAGGAGCAGTGGGGACTTCTTTTAAAGGGAAGAGATTATGCTTATCTCCCTCGTCCCCACTATCACCATGATTCACCCTCCATGTCTTGCACTGAGTTCTGCTTGCCGAGGGAGAACTAATTTCCTCAGCGGGAGGGGTCCTGTCCTTTTTATTACTAGTGGTGGAGGGGGTAGGGGGTTGGGGTGCTGCTGAAGCCTGTTCCAGTGGGACCGCGGCTTCTGGCAGCTGTCCAAGCAGCAGAGCTGCCGGAGTTTGCACAGACTGATGCGAGAAGTCCCCGAGCCCGGCAGGGCGCCGGAGCCCGTGCTGCCTGAGGGAAGCCCCGAGCCCTGGCAGGAGCGCCGGAACCTGTGCCGGCTGAGGTCCGGGATAGGGATGAGATCGATGTGGGTTTTGTGGCCATCAGCACCGGGACTGGAGCCTGCATGGGTTGGGGTTTGGGGTTGAGATATGGGGGTGGAAGGTTGTCTAAAGGTTCCCATGGTTCCTTTTTCTCCCCATTCTTCAATACCATAATGCATCATTTTTTTCTTTACACCTCCCTCTCCTCCCGGGACACTCCTCCCAATGTTCCAACATCCATCGCAGCGGGCTATCTCTTGGGATTTTAGGCAATTTGTCCCCTTGCGCCTTTAAGGGCCTTTTTGGGGCTTTTCCCTGAATTTTGCTTTTTCTGCCCCATCCTTAAACAAATGGAAAATTTCCTTACCTTGTTTTTACGCTGGACTCATCCAGATGACCTCTTTTAGGATTTTAGCGGTACTGTACAAGTTTTAATTTATTTTTCTTTTTTGTTAATTTACCATTCAGCCTCACAGAGAACCGTTCTGTGAGCTTTTCGAAAGGTAGAGAGCTCTCCCTTTTCCTGGACTTTACCTAGTCCCCGGATCCAAAAGGTTTACCAGTTTCTCAAAACCCAAGAACGTACCTTCCCTTCTGATCCCAGTTTGTGATCGACCCCTAAAACTTAGTTGAGTTTTAGGCTTTTCATGCGAACAAGAGAGAACAACCACGTTACGTTCGCTTCCCCCTCGCCCGACCACGTCCCTCTCGGGATAGTGGAACTGCGATCTCGGGGTCCACACTCACTTTGTGATAAGATCACGTCTCACACACGCGCCCGATCACTCCTCACTCAACCACGCAATACTCACGGTTCCTTTTCCTGCGTGGATTCTTCGTGCACATAGAATTTTGTGAGTGAAAAAAAATTTCGCCGCGCTTTTTCAGAGAGCTCTGGGCCCGTTCCTTTTCTTTTTCATTGTGGCTCTGGCTTTTAGTTTGAGATTCTGACCGGTTCTGAAAATTTTCCCAATTCTGTCAGGCTGCTGAAATCAGCGGGATGCCTCCTGAGCACAAGAGGGGCTCCCCGGACCCTCAAATCAGAATCACGTCGGGGTCACCAAGATTGTTATAGATAAAAACGAGATCAAGCCGAATTAAATATGATAAAAATAAGCGATATTTATTTTGGACCGAAACACGGTCCTCAATAGCCACAATCAAAAAGGACAATGCCGAGCCCGGGGTTGGCATCGGGTGAACACACAATGATTCGAACTCTATCACTCCGAATCCCCAAATGTTCATGAACCCTCTTTGGTTAGTCCAGTTTTTATACAGTTTTTCCTTGCCCAGAGCGGAGGTCTTTGTCTTCTCTTGTCATTCAGCATATTCATGTAGTTTTCTTCCACCGTGTTGAGCTGGACAAGACCATATCCTGGGAGACGATGAAGTTTGATGAAGGCAGTTTACAGGAAGATGGAATTGAGATGTAACTTGCAGATTTTGGTTTACTGGAAACGGGTATTCAGATGAATTTTTCTTGATGGCTCTGATTACTTTAATTGTGGGTGCTTATCGAGCTCAGTATCTTTTGGGTGTTCCCTGGACAAAGCCATCTCCACCAGCTATGACTATTGGTCTTGCTAACCCCAGCTCTTCAGCTTTGGTTGGAAGTTACAGTGTTGCGATTAAGCAATCCCTGCCTCTCCCTTTGCAGCTTTTGGTTTTTAAGTTTTTATTACTTTCCCTCATACAGACATTGCTTATTCTACATTAATTTACAACCTTACATGAATTACATTATATTATATATTACATAACTAACTCAGAGAATGGTAAAAGGATAATCAGGACATTCTTCACAAACTTGGATTATTCTATCTGGATGAAGACAGGTGTGACAATACCAGAACTCCAGGGAAGGAATTTATTGATTTCCAGTATCAGGGAGTGCACTGACAAGAAGGAGCCACAAAGAGAGGAGAAGAAAAAAAAAGGTTGACTTACAAGTTGGGAGGTTGGGGGGTGATTTTGTGATGTCCATATCCATATCCATACCCATACCCACATCCTCACCCATGTCCCTATCCATATCCATACCCACATCCACACCCATATCCATGTCCATTTCCGTATCCATGTCCCTGTGCCCACCACGTCCCCTCCCACGTCCCATAATGTCCCCATCCATGTCTTAGTTCAATGTCTCTATTGTTATCCCAATGTTGGGTGAAGGAATGAAGAAAAAATGAAAGAAAATCAAGGCCCAAATAAAAGGATTTACCTGTCCATGCTGGCTGAGTATGCATGGGCTTGGGTGGGTGCAAAGAACAGTTTTTAGAGACCTTTCCACTCCATTGTCTCCAAAATCTTGGTTTTCTGCCTCAGTCCATTACCATTTGGCTGTGGAAGATGCCTGTGGCCCAGACAGAATCATGGAATGGTTTAGGTTGGTAAAGACCTCAAGGGCCATCCAGCATTCCTTGATGCCGACAGATGAAATGATTGGATGCAAAAGGTGACATTTTTTGGGGTGGAAATTAAAATTGGCTGTCCCAAATGAATTCCTGATGTCAGTCGGCATCCCAATGGATTTTTGGCCTGCTGAGTCCAGGTGCCCATGGAGAGCCAGGAAGATGTGGAGACCACCAGCCAGGTGTGTTCCCAACGTGATCACCAGGACCATGGGTCACCAAGGCTCTGCCCAACGAGGGTCACTGGGGAGCATCCATCGGGGTCCTCCAGTGGGGATGGAGCTGGAGCAGCGCACGAAGCTCTTCCCGACTGCTGAGGGCACTCACAGGGCTTCCCTTACAGGTGCCCCCCATTGGTGTCAGGTCACAGCAGAGTCCTGGGAGAAGCTCTTCCCACACTGGGGACACTGTAATGGCCTCTCCCCGTGTGGATCTGCTGGTGGGTGATGAGGGTGGATTTTTTCTTAAAGCCCTTACCACAGACAGGGGCAGCGGAAGGGCCTCTCTTATGTGTGAATCTGATGATGCCTGAGCAGATGGGATGTCCTCTGAAACCTCTTCCCACACTCAGGACACTCATAGGGCTTCTCCCCAGTGTGGATCCTCTGATGACGGATCAAACTGGAGCTATGGCTGAAGCCCTTCCCACATTCCCCCACACTCGTAGGGCCGCTCCCCAGTGTGCACAGTCAGGTGTTGCATCAGTTCGAAGGTGTCTCTGAAGCCCTTCCCACATTCCCCCACAATTGTAGAGCTGTTCCCCAGTGTGGATCCTCTGGTGACGGATCAGACTGGATCTCGTGCTGAAGCCCTTCCCACATTCCCCACACTCGTAGGGCCGCTCCCCGGTGTGCACTGTCAGGTGTTGGATCAGTTCAGAACTGTCACGGAATCCCTTCCCACATTCCTCACAC
Source organism: Luscinia megarhynchos (assembly GCA_034336665.1). Taxonomy (NCBI): domain Eukaryota; kingdom Metazoa; phylum Chordata; class Aves; order Passeriformes; family Muscicapidae; genus Luscinia; species Luscinia megarhynchos. The sequence continues at coordinate 11,086 of JAPFBE010000895.1, read as the reverse complement.
TGAGGGCCGTTCCCCAGTGTGGATCCTCTGGTGTTTGACCAGGTTGGAGCTGCAGCTGAATCCCTTCCCACATTCCCCCACACTCGTAGGGCCGCTCCCCAGTGTGCACTGTCAGGTGGCGGATCAGGTCGGAGGTGTTTCTGAAGCCCTTCCCACATTCCCCACACTCGTAGGGCCGTTCCCAGTGTGGATCATCTGGTGCCGGACCAGGTTGGAGTTGCTGTGGAAACTCTTCCCACATTCCAAACACTGGAGGGGCTTCTTGCCATCATGAAGCTGCTCATGGACCTCACCTCAGAGCTCTGGCCAGATCTCTGGCTGCCTGCCCTGCCCAGGCTGGGTCTTTCCTCCTCGGATCCCCATGATCTGCGCTTTGCAGCCCCTCCTTGTGCGGGATCTCCGCGGCTTTTCCTCCCCATTGGATTCCTGTGCTGTGGAGCCGCCCAAACAGCCTCTTCCACGAGGTTCTGCTGTGGGGATTTGTCCTGCATGGTCTCCGTCCCTCAGCTCCTTGTCTGGGGCAGGAAGGACAAGGAGAGGATGGGATTTGCCTCCTGTCACAGGGAAGGGGAAGGGAGATCCCCCCAATCCTCCCTGGCAGGACAGGGGGAAAGGGCCAGTGACTTCCTCCTCTCCTGCCTGGCTGTCCAGGGGCATCTTCCTCTTCCTCACAGCCTTCTCCTCCATCTGGATAACACTTGGGAATGGGAAATCCTGGTTTGGGGGTGTCCTGGGTTAGTGTTATGACTACTCCTCTCCCTGTCCCCCCTCCTCTGTCTGCATGGGAGCTGCTGCCGGTGTCCGTTCCTCCCCGCCCCGGGCAGGCCCCCAGCTGCTGGGCTGCTGCTGCTGCTTTTGCTGCTTTGGCTGCCGCTCAGTCCTTAGCTTTTGCCCCAGCTTCTCCTGCCCCCAGCTGCTCCCTCTTTTCTCTCCCTTCTTCCCCTCATCCCGAAGATCTGCACAGGCTCTGGATGGAGGGATCTGAACATCAGAGACTGCCTCTGGAAGCCTGTCAAAGAAGCTTTGCACCCTTCCCAGCAGGGACCGACCGAGCTCGTCCATCCTCACTCACCTTGGTGAAAACGTTTTGTGTCATCTGGGGATTGTTCTTTCCTGGTGCTGGGAAGTGGTTTTTTTTTGTCTGTGTGTTTGTTAAAATAAACAAGTTTTTTTCCCACTTTTTTCCCTCGAGGAAGTTCTTCCCGAACCCGGTAGTGGGAGGGGGAAGGAGTTCTGGGGTTTATCTTCTAGGGGGACTCCTTTGGGAGATATCTCCGTAGAATTTGTCCAAAAACCAGGACAGGGGGAAAAACAAGGTGTGAATGCATTGGCCTTGAAGGTCCCGGGCCTCTGAGTGCAACTCAAGAAGTCCCCGGGTGTCTGGTGTCCATAAAACCTCCAAAAAATCATGGAAGAGCCAAAAACACTCTCCCAGAAGTTCCCACTTTGCAGGGTCCAAGACTCTGGGGTTATGGGGGGCCCATGTTCTCAGAGCTGCTGGGGAACTGTAGCTCCAGAGGATCTCCCCTCTCCGGCTCCTGCTCAGGCACGCTGAGAGCGTTCCGGGGGTCCCAGGGCTCATCCTGCCCTGACTCAGCTCCCCCCCACTCCAGGCACGCAGGCCTTCCCCGCTTCCCCGCCAGCCCTTCCAGGCTCGGGGGGCCCGGACCCCACTCATCTCTCGGCTCCACCTCCCTCCAGGCTGCCGGGGGTCCCCCAGCTCTGCTGTCGCCCCTCTCCCCTCGCTGGGCTCCCTGCCTTTCATCCCACGACCTCTCCCGGAGATCCCTAAAACCGATGTCCCGTCCCTGCCAGGACGGGCGATCGCCACGTGGGCCCCTCCAAATCCCCACAAGGCTCAGCTTTGGATTCCTGCAAGAGCCAAAAACATCTCCTCCTCATATCAATAAAACAATACCTCTCCCAGGGACACCCAAATATATTTGGGACTCGATTCTCGAATCTGCGAGGCACAAACACCACCCCCCATCCCCCAAAACACCAAAACCCAACCAACCGTGCTGAGCTGCCGCGATCGCCCCTGGGCGAGCTTCCCTCCGCGCTCACCCGCGGGATGCAGGAATGCGATGCTGCCGGGGCCAGCGGAGCTGCGGGCTCAGCGGGCTCGCCCTGAAACACTGCGATCCTCCGCCTGCGGCTGCTGCTCCTCTCTGTGCTCCTCTGCTCCTGCTCCTCCCCCTCTCTCTCTCCCCTCCTCTCTCCTCCCCTTTCCTCTGCTGCCTCCCCTGCCCGCATCCTGACTCCCCTGCTTTTACACCCCCTGTGCCCCACGGCTGCTGCAGCAGCGGCTTCTTGGGATGGGGGCCGGCACCCCCGAGCCTGCAGGGGAGACAGAGAAACCCTGAGAGTTAGGAATCGAGCATCGAGAAATGCTTTGACTGGAAGGGGCCTGACAAACCGTATGTTTGCTGGAATTTACGGTGCTTACAAGAACAGGGGAGAGCAAGGCTACAGGATAAGAGAAAGAGCTGGAGTGGGCGAACAGGATGCAAGGACAAAGGCACCACAGGATAAGGGGGATTCTCCCAGATCCCTGAACCCAGGACAACTGGTATCAAAGTCCAGAAGATGACCAAAGGACTAAAGAAAGATCATATTTAAGGAGACAAGATGAAAAGTTCAACTAAGAGGAAGACTGGTTTCTTCATCCCAAGGAGTATGTGCAGCCGCAAAGATGCGTTGAGATTATTTTAATATGAATCGGGGACAGGCAGTGAATATGTATGAGGTGTATTGTGCAATCCTAGCTTTGTAGAGAATAAAAAAGAGAGGCGCCAGAGGTGTGGTATTTTTGAGGAGCTTATCCCCGTCAGCTGAATAAAATACATTCCTACTCTTATAATTTATTTTGTGCTGTATAGAGAGTTTTCCCGCGATTCACAGGGATGGGTAGGGGTCTCGGGGCCCCCCAGTGCAGATCCGTCCGTGTCGTGCTCCTCCCCCTGAGCTCCAAATTCCGCTCCCGCGGGGTCGCTGGATGCGAGGGGTGGCGAGGTGGGGTGGGAGTGGGGAGCGCTAAGGCCAAGCGGCTCTGCCGCTGTTACAAATGCATATTATGGGATTGGCTTCTCCCGAATATTCAAATTCATGATGTAATGCGTAGTGTTCAAATATTTTTAAAAATATAGTTTTCTTTAAAAGTTACATAGGCCAATAAAGTCTCTTTGTAATAAATAGACTACCTACCTAATTAAATAACATCCATTACAAACACCTACTGCTAACGTACTAGTTACCAGCACCAAGCATCTCTAAAAGTTGAAAACCACAAATCAAATTAAAACTAATAAAAATATACTTTACTACCACTAGTAAAACCACACGTGCTCTTTAAAAACCAAATTCAAAAATGACCATACAAAACAAACTTAAAATATAAAAAATCATTTTAAAAATAGTTTGAAAATACACAATAAGTCCACAAATATACAACAAATAAGTAAATTCTTAAAAATATCTCCCCAAAACCAGGTGTACTCTTAACCAAATAGCAAACACCCAACCTCTATAACCTTTTACTTTATTAATTGTCTCTTATTTTCCTTTTATTAAACCTTTTGATAATCTACAAAAAAAGAGCATATTTTTCTCGACCACTCTGAGGAGTCGCCACTGAGCAAATTGTTCAGTTTGGGCTCTGGCTCATGCTTGTGAGGTGCTGTGCTCTGTGGCTCTCACCAGCAACTGCTAAGTTCCAGCCTGAGCTCTTCCCTATTTTTTTTTCTCTTTCCCTATTTCTCTACTTCACATTTCCAGTTCAATCAAATCCATGTTCAATCAAACTGTGATAAGTTGTCCTCCTATGGTCTCATTTGCACCTTCTTCACTGGGCTAGAGGTGTCTCACCTGCTGGGCCCCTTCTCACCACCATCATTCTGGAATTCCTGTCAGGGCTGTTTTTTCCTTTCTTCTTCCCTCTGCTTTGAGTTGGAATGGGCTGGAAAATGTCCAGCATGTTATAAATCCATATTATAATATTGGTTTTTGCAAATATTAAAATGTCTGCTGTATGCATAATGTTATATAGTAACTCTGCTATAAAGATAGACTTTTTATTTCTGCTTTTAACTGAACTTAGACATTGTACTGAAATAGCTGATATAGTCATGATTGTGAGACTTGAACTGCCTGCTTGGTTGGAATAACATCCAATGGAGAGATGATGAATTCCCCTGCTACAATCAGCACCAAGTGAGCACCAAAGCCCAGGCTGAGTGGATAATAAGAACGGACTAAAGCCTCAGCCAAGAAATGTGCACTTCTAAAAAGGCAAAGCCGAGAAGTGCTAAGCACTTCTTGGAACATATATGCTACTTTGGTGGAAACTGGGAGGGGTTGGTCAAGTATCCCAAGGCATATGATATTTATAATATAATATAATATAATATAATATAATATAATATAATATAATATAATATAATATAATATAATATAATATAATATAATATAATATAATATAATATAATATAATATAATATAATATAATATAATATAATATAATATAATATAATATAATATAATATAATATAATATAACATAATATAACATAATATAATATAATATAATATAATATAACATAACATAACATAACATAACATAACATAACATAATATAATATAATATAACATAACATAACATAACATAACATAATATAATATAATATAATATAATATAATATAATATAATATAATATAATATAATATAATATAATATAATATAATATAATATAATATAATGTGTATAATAAATGGAAATAACTGCTATCCCCAGGCCACGGTATTGAGAAATTTGAAAGTGATAATATCAGTAATTGGTGGATAACCAGGTACAGAAGCACACCTCATAGAAAATTGGTAACTGCACTACAATTGAGAGTTAATGTTTGCCCCACAGGAGAGGTCCTAGCCAGGGTTATTTATGCGTAAAACTCTAAGTATTGTGATGCTGATAGTGAAACATCAGCCCATATTATAGGAACTGTTCAATCACTCGAAACACCAGGAATAAAGGCACAAAAAGACACATCTGTGGTCTGCAAGGCTAAAAAGAAGAATTGGACTGTATTTCAAGAGACAATGACAACGAGTTATACAAGCCAGATTTGATCTCTGTTGAAGGAGGAAATGCATTCATGGTTGTGTTGGTTTCACGTGTTGTGGGGGATGGGTGGTTTCACCCTCAGGGATGGCTCCATGAGGTGGGGAGTGGGAGGCACTCTCCGTCTCTGGGAGCTTCCCCTGTGAGCTGCTGGCACCAATCAGAGAGCTGACTTGGTGATGGACAGCTCGGGAAACCAATGAAAAAGTTATTTCGCCACAAAATCACAATTGCATCGAAGCTGATTCAGCTCTTCAGTTCCCGGCCTCCGGGGTGTGGGAGGCCTGCCTGGGGCTCCCGGCCCGGCTCCAGGCTCTGGTCTGGGGTCCCGGCCCGCACCCTGCTCTGCAGGGGCGGGCCCGCTCAGAACCCCCGCCCCTGGGCTCGGCGGGGGAAGCTCCGCCCGCCCCGCCCCGGCACCGGCTCTGCGGGAGCCCCTGGCTTGGGGGCCCCCTGGGCTCCGTGATAGCCCCAGCACCAGCCGATGGCTCCCAGCACCGGCCGCATGGCTCCCAGCACCGCCGCGATGGCTCGCCCTGCCGGGCTGGGCTCCTCGCCTTTCCACGTGGCAGAGAAGAACTCCAGCTGCCCACCCTTGTTTCTTTGTCATCTGGATACAATTGTCACTTCTTTATGCCTGGATGGAACCCTGGACCTCCTGAATTCCCCTGAATGAGAAGAAATGAAGCTGGAGACTACAGAAATCAGCGGGATGAAGACAAAGTTCCTGGTGGAAGAGATTGAAAAGATGCAAGTAGCTGAAAACCTTTTTGTGGGCTGTGGGGATTGTGACTTTACTAAAGTTCCTTTAAACTGTGGAAAAATACATGGGGTGTTGGAAGTATTTGAGAAAGGATCCTTTGCCCCGGAATGGGGGTCTCTGTTCTGGAACTGGAATATGAACAGAGACATTTTAATAGAGAAGCAGATGAAGCTTTAATTCTGTTTCTTTTTAGTAGCCTGCCTTTAGAGTTGGTACCCCCATGTGTGCATCGTAACCCATAACACGGCTCTGGAAGGACTGTGTAAATGGGAGGAAAATTCATAGTTCTGTGGGTCTCGGATGGACGAGACTGTGAAGGTGAAGACACCCCCTAAGCCATAACCAGAAAAAGGGACTTTTCTCTCTGAAGTAAACTGAACTGATTATTTGAGTGTATAACTGACTGAAGTGCTCTCTCTGTATGTATGTTGGTAAGAAATGTAGAATGAAGGGAAGGAGGGAACAATCTAGGAATTTTTATCCTGAATGCTATATCTTCTTTCTGTATTATTAATAAATTTCTTCTGCACCTTTTTAAGTTTTGAGCCTGCCTTGTCTCTACTTCTGGGGTCCTGTCTCAGAAAGAAATTAAATATATTAAGGTTGGCAAACCTGAAGTCACATCGCTGACAATGGTGAACATGACAGTCAGATACAAGCAATCCAACTCCTCCTTTGAAAGTTGCCGCCAATGAGAAGGTCAGGAAATATCAGTGCCTTCACAGACAAACTCAAGATCTTACAAATGCAGCAGACACTGAATTTGTGGGCTTTCCTATAGGAGCACAAGGAAAGTGGTGGAGAAAATTCTCCCTGCTGTTGGTCCTAGGTCTCTAAGATGAGGCAAGAGAAGACTGCTCTGGGCCCAGAGCATCCAGAGTGCTGCTCTCCTCCATTGGTATGGTACATATGTTTGTGGACAAAGTTCAATGGATTGTTTCTGTTCATGAAAATGTATACAATGCTGAATGGCATCGCTGACAGTGGTAGGACATGTGGGAACAATACAATTCTTCCAATCATGCCGTGGGAGATCCAAAAATTAGTTTTCCCAGCCAAGAATTGTAACCCCTGTTCTCTTCCCTAAGCCCTCTCACTGTCTTTTAACCCTTAGGTCACTCCCACCCTAATTCCCTGTTGGTCTTTTACTCTAGCCCAACCCTGCAGCACCCGTGGTAATTTAGTAATTGGTCCCCAGGGCTTTTCCCCCACCCTGCTTATCCCAGGTACTTTAGCCTGGACCCTCCAAGCTATGGGGGCCTTTGTTCCCTGAAACCCAAACCATGCATGGCTGAAATAAACATCTTTAAAACCCTGCAAAGTCTTCCCTGCTCTTTCACCCCAAGCAATATCTTAAAAGCATCAAATGGCGCCCTAACTGGGACTCTTTTTCCGTGAATGCATCTACATCAACCAGCCCGCAGACTGACTTTTAATCTTACTGTGGTGAGTTTGAAACTCTGCAGCACTTTTTGCTTTTTTCTCCTTTACTCTCGCTATGCTGGGAAAACTTTGAGGTGAAAAAATGCCAGTGAGATACTTTGTGCTCATTAGCCGGAACTTTATCTCCAATTCTAAAAACATTCTTCGGCCACAGCAATTCTGAGTTTTTAAAGAAGGATTTAAAGCTTTTAGTTTGCTGGCTGTGTGAAAATTTTCCTTATGTTTCACAAGAATCATTTTTAAATGATGACTTTTTAGAAGAGTCTCATGGAAAATTGCAAAGTGAACACTTTTCAGCATCAAAAATTCTACTGCTTGTTTATTTTAATTAGTCTAGGTGTTCAGCCTTCTAATGAATGTTCAGAAACTACTAAACCCTCAGACAACCCCCTTCCTATTGCAAGAAAAACTCTGTCTTCCTTACGCTTTTCCCCTCTCCCGCTGCTACATAATATGACGACGACCGCTGGTGGCTGTAAGTGGAGCCCCCTTCGCCCCGCTCTTTGAGTTACGCCTCTCTCTGTTCAAAACCTCTGTGCCTGAGGCCACCTCCGCCTCGGAGCAGCTGTATGGGAGCAGCTGCCGAGGCAGAGTTAGTGGCCATCACAGCTGCCGGGGCCGGGCGCTCGTCTGGGCGGTTCCAAAGCCAAGAGCAGCGGTCCAGCCTCAGAAGTTCTGTACCAAAAGCCACGCTCTCACCAGCAGCAGCGTGCTGCATCGCCTCGTGCACTTGTCGACTGCCCTCTCAGCCAAAGCCGCCAAGAAAGAGAGCAAAGCAGCCCCGCCGAAGTCAGCCCGGCCGCTGCATTTATGCCATGGCACAGCGCCGCTGTGAGCTGCCTGCCCGCAGCAAGGTCCAGCGACCCGGGCCGCGAGCCACTTCGCCGAGGAGCCCCGCGACACCCAGCACCGCGCGGGCGGGCGATCCCCGTGCAGAGCTGCCCGCGACTCTTTAACCCCACCGCTGCCTGCCCGCGAACAAAACAGCCCTGCCAGCACCAGCACGCCCAAAAGCACAGCCACAAACACAAATTCACCAGCAAAAATAAAATCATCATTGCTAAAAAGTTTTAGGAACAGTCAAATGGTTCAATGTAAAACAAATATGGATTCATCACCCAAAGTGATAATACTAATGAAGACGTATTTGTCCATCAAACTGCAATCAAGAAAAATAACCCTAACAAATGTCTCCGCAGTTTAAAAAATAAATCTAATTAGTGGAATTTGACATAGTACTAGGGAAAAAGAGTCCTCAAGCAACAAATGTTACTGGACCCAATAGATCTTCTGTGAAAGGGAAGCATCTATGCACCAAACTGCAATTACTTTTCAGCTGCTAAAAACCTTGTCCTTTACACAACAACCGGGCCAACAGCCTTCAAAGTACAGCAGCAACGCAAAAAGAAAAACCAGCACAAAAAATCACTCACCTGTCCTATAACAAAACGCTCTAATACTTCATTTGCAAAACTCATGGACAAATAAGTGCCTTCCCCAAGCCCTTTTGCCTCCCTATTTCCCTCTTCCTCTTTTCCCCTTTACCCATTCACAAAAATAAGTCCTTTCAAAACCTCCCTAAATTTAATTACTCCTTTTTTACTGCCTCAAATACCAAACCCCCTTTTCCCTCCAACGCTTCCCTCCCACCGCCATGCTTCTCCCTACCTTTGCTACCCAAACACCAATCTGTATTCTCAAAAATTCCTTTGTAATACAAAGGGGATAATTTGAGGGAGGGAGAGAAAAACAACAACCAAATCAATTTTTCAAAGAAACAATTGTTGTTTTTTCTTCAAAATTATTTTTGTATTTAGAGTTCCAACAGGTACAGCACTTCCAATTTGTTGACAGCACCAAAGAGCCACTTCATGCTGAAAAAATTCTGCCTCAGTTTCTCGACAAGCCACGCTTGACAAAACTTCACGCTTCTTCCTACCAGTTCCAAGATGCTTCAAAAAATTCCTTTTACACTAAGGACTCAAAAAAAATAGCTTGCATTTTTAAAAATTGTTTTATTTTGTGCTTTTACTTACCTCAACCATTTTATTTTAATATTCTTTAAAAAAGCCTTCTTAATTAATAAAGAAAAGGGGAATTGTGGAGATCCAAAAATAAGTTTTCCCAGCTAAGAATTGTAACCCCTGTTCTCTCCCTAAGCCCTCTCACTGTCTGTTAACCCTTAGGTCACTCCCCAATCTCTAATTCCCCTGTTGGTCTTTTTTACTCTAGCCCACCCCTGTAGCACTCCCTGTGCAATTTTAGTAATTGGTCCCTAGGGCTTTTCCCCTCGCCTCTGCTTATCCCATGTACTTTAGCCTGGACCCTCCAAGCTCCGGGGCCTTTTGTTCCTGCGGAAACCCAAAACCATGTGGCTGAAATAAACATCTTTAAAACCCTGCAAAGCCTTCCTGCTCTTTCTCACCAAGCTTACATCATAAAAGCAACAATGCCGTAGGGCCACTGTCTATATTTCTCGATAAATTTACTAAGTTAGACCAGGTGGATGGGCCACCTATACTTAACCTGGAAAAAGAAATCTATTATCACATATGTGTTAATAAGAAGCCATGAACGATCACTGCATTTGGGCTCCGGCCCTTGCTAAGACTCCAGAATAATGACAGCAGGTTTACTGAGGCACGCCCCTCAAGCCAAGGCAAAGAGGATTTACAGGAGCAGCGGATGCTCTGAAACTTGGATAATTCTGCAAACAATAATTCAGTCTGCCAGAAGAGAACACGGGCTGCGGTGTCGTTCTGGACATTGGCTAAGGGTTTTGACCACCAGCACCTTCTACGTGCTCTCGCAGCAAAGGGAACGGACTCCCATGTCACCTGCTTGGTCAGTAATATGTATAGAGAACATACATCTTCACATGAAAACCTCTTCAGAAACTGACACACCAAAACATATGCACCATCTCTAAACTAAGATACTTGGCAGACCAAACGGATGCTAAAGCAGGGCTCCCTTGAATCCCCTGACTTCCAGATTTGATCAACTGTTAAGGAATGGCAATGCTAACACCGCACATGTGATGTCATCCTGCACTCCAGCATGAAGGATGGAGATCTGGGTATCCCAGCATTGATGAGACTCAATCCAAGCATCCAGTGCCCGTGAAGATTGCATAGACTTGCCCAAGATTTGGATGATGAATTAATGCTGTGGGAGGGTATTTTGTTAGGGCTGGGATTAAATGTGCAGGTGGTATTTTTGTTTTGATTTAGATGCTTTTTAAATTTTTGTTACAGTTTTACAAATTGTGAATTTTAGAGTACTTTTAGTTAATAAATTAAAAATTACCTCTTTTTTACAGAGATTTTAAGCATAAATTGTTTAATTAAGAAATGATTAAATTTATTTTTACTTTTAACTTAATAACTATTTGTGGCTTGTAATGCACACTTTTTATTTAATTATAAACTATTACTCTCAATTATGAAGAAGAAGAAGGCAAAAGGCAGTGACAAACTTTGTTCTGAAATTTCCATTTATTATATATATATATTATTCTATTCTAAAAATATTAAAATCTAGTTTCCAAAAACCTAAATTTTGTCATTAAAAAAAGAATGCTTAGATCACGTATATAGGAAAATGAGGATGAGAGCCAGAGGGGATCAACTAAAGGTCCTGTAAATATGGGAGCCTAAACCCACAGACATGACAACAAGCACACTGCACACACAGAGTTGTTTTGCTCAAGGGGTTTATTGATTGTTCCAGGGAAACTCCCAGGGCTCCCAGGGATCAGGG
>JAPFBE010000894.1:0-21503 GCA_034336665.1 Luscinia megarhynchos | reverse complement strand
GTTACAACAGCTTGTTTTTCTTTTTAGATACCAGACAGCATCCCTATTTTGTAATGCATGTTCGTTCTCACACCACGCTACCTGGTTTTATTACAGAAGGGAATCGTCAAGCAAGACTTGCTTACTTTACCAGTTCAAACAAATCAGCCTGTGTTACCAGATCGCTTTTCTCAAGCAAAACTCAGTCATTCATTTTTTCCACCAAAATGCTGTTGCACTTTGCACGCACTTTCGGCTTGACCACTCGCCAAGCCTCCAGTATTGTGGCTGTGTGCCCAGATTGTCAGAGACACTCCTTTCCTTCTCTTGCAGGAGGTGTTAACCCTAGAGGTCTTCAAAGCCTTCAAATCTGGCAAATAGATGTTACTCATTTTCCTGAATTCGGCCGACTTAAATATATTCACTCTTCCATAGATACATTTTCAGGTGCCTTATTTGCATCCTGTCACACTGGAGAATCTGCAAAGGACGTATGCCGTCACTTCTATGAAAGTGCTTTTGGCGGTCTTGGGGATTCCCTCTGAAATTAAAACTGATAACGGTCCTGCATATATCTCTCAGAGAGTTGCAGCTTTTCTTGCTCTCTGGGGAGTGTCACACAAACCAGGAATTCCTCATTCCCCCACAGGCCAAGCTATCATTGAGAGAGCACACGCTTCACTTAAGCCGCCTTTTATTGCAACAGAAAGGGGGGAATGGGGAATGCCACTCCAGCTGAAAGGCTGCAGAAAGCATTGTATGTTTTTAACTTTTTAAATTGCTCTTTGATGGACCCCTAACCCTCCCGATTGTTAGGCATTTTAGTAACAATTCTCAGTTAGAAGTCAAACAGAAAGCTCCAGTCCTTATTAAGGATCCAGAAACAGGTAAGATCATGGGACCCTATCCCCTTGTCACCTGGGGAAAAGGGTATGCTTGTGTCTCCACAGAGAACGGCCCAAGGTGGATTCCAGCCAAGAGCGTGAGACCATTCCGAGAATCCTTGAACCTCCTCAGAAAGAGAACTGCTGTAGCCCTGGCATCTCACCGGAGATCCCGACACAGCCATCCTCGGCTCCAGTCCCAGATCCCACCGGACCATCGTCTTGACCAGCTTCTCATTGATACTTTAAAGGACTCATTGACTTTTACACTGGCTGGCTTAAGCATTTAGTTAAAACTGGATTTTATGTACTTGCCATGCTTTTGCTTTTAGTAATATGTTTGCCCTGTATGTTGCAGTGTGTTCAGAAGTTAGTTGACAAGTCAACAAAGAAAATCTTATTGGTGGAACAGAAAGGGGGGAGATGTGGGAATACAACTAGAAAGCAGGACTGCGAGCACTGCTCAGCTTGTCACAACTGACATGGATGTGTTGGCCATAGTAGGCCTCAAGCCTTGGCAAGAGTAAGCGGGATTTTGAAGAAGGAATGTAAGAGATAAGAAAGTGCTTGGTACTTAAGAGCTTACCCTGCAGTTTTTATGGGGATTTTCGTAATATCTACCTGGTACTTAGTTAGCTTAAACGAGGCATAGATTGAGCAATGATATTTAGTTATATAATTTAGAAACAGTAATATGATTGGTGCGCTTATTTTTAGTATAAGGTAAAAAAGTATATAAACTTTGCTTTGTGGATCAATAAACGGCTTCATGGCATATCGTGAAGACCCCGCCTCTTCATTACCACCCGGCCGTCAAATCATTATGTTTTCAGCACAGCCACGGTCCCGCCTTCAAGATCACACTGCACGCTACACAACAATTCCGCTTCTTCTGAAGCAAATGCCCCACACTTCACCCCCCTCCTGGGCACGCTCTCACTCGGGCCACACACTCACCTTGCTCGCGAATGTCCGGACTCCAACACACACACCACCTTAGCTCTGATAACACGGGAGCAGGAATCCACTCGACCCGCTTCTAAGGTCGCCCGCGGCTGCTCTATCAGTCAGTGAATTCCTTCACCGCCCCCTCCTCCCTTCTCGACCCGCTGGAGGCCAAGGGAATGGAGAGGCTCCCCTCCGGTGCTCGAGTATCCCTCTGCCGGTAACTCCACCCCGGCCCGCTGCTTGCAAGCCCTACCTACACAGGGACTTTTGTTGTACGCAGTAGGACGCCTCCCTGCGATTTATCAACAGCCCTCCAGTCGTAAGCGTACATATGTTTTACAGACCCCCCAGAATTAATACGCACCGCTTCATCCGCCAGCCAGTGGTCCTTTCTGTCGCTGCAGTAAGCGAAGCCGGGTCGGGGTCTCCTCCAGGAAATCCCTGGGGCGCTACTGGGAGCCGCCCCCTCAGCCCCGATCCTGCAGACAGACAGCAAGGTCCCATCTGGGGTGCCAAAATGAAGCACGGAAATAAACTTCACAACCTATAAAGTTGTGGAGTAGGTAATGATTTTATTCAGCTAGAGGCAGGGGGAGAGCATCTTCCCAAATCCCGCGTACTTTACATGATTTCTAATCTTCTATTTATCTAGGAAGTTCATGCATATTCTAAATCGCCTATACATATTGATTATCTGCCCCGCCTGTTCCCCCTCGCGCTCGAGATGGGAAATCAGTTGCATATTCATTATGGCCATGTAGTTTATTGGGTTGGTGGTCTCTGGAAATGAGTTGGTGGGCTAACAGTAGTCTTCCCTCGCTGTTGAACTTTTCAACTTGTCTTTCAATGCATGTGTTTTTAGTCTCTTGATTGTAATATTTTTGCAGACTCTCCACTTTTACTTAAGAGGGACCCCCTTCATTTTTGCAAGCCCAGCAAAATCTATAAGTTAGGGGTCTCTTATCATGCATTCCTTTCCTTATAAGCACACAGTAACTGATACCATATGTTCTACTCTTCATTCTATTTAACCCTTAAATCCCCTGTTTCAGAAGGAATAAAATAGGTATTTATTGAAAGGATACATTTTGGGCAGTGCAAGAGCCCAGTTGGGGCTACACCTCAATCAAATCCAAGATGGATCCTGGTTACAAATTTTTACACTTTTATAAGTTTTGGTTCATTTACATATTGGGGTCAATTATCCAACCACTGCTCCAGGCTATGAAGTCTCAGCCCCCTGGCTTGCCTCTCTTTCCCCTCGGACGTTGTTTATGCTTTTTGGGTACCAGTTGTCCTAGATTCTGTAGCTAGAAAGAGATTGTTTTGTCTAACTACCCTGTGAAGAGACCTTACTAGCACCTAATATGAGGTTTCAGAGTTTCACACTAAGCAGCAGAAATTCTGAAAAATATAAAAGCTAAAACCCAAGGCATCACTTGCTGTGCGGTCCCCTTCCTCATGAGTCGGGCAGCATGTCGTGTTGGGGCTATGCCAGCTATCACCGTTTCACAGCAGCAGGGCACAGTCTTGTAGTGGCCGTGGCCAGCTGAAGCTGGCGCTGGGGGGTATAGAGGATGGTCGTGTTGCTCCCGCAGCTTTGCACAACTGTTCTTTTGTTTCTGCATGGGGGTTTCCCAGCCGTTTGTGTCTGCCCCGCCCGTCCTCCTCCCCCCTTTCATTATTTAATTGTTTTAGTAAGTCCAGGATGATCCTCCATGGTTTTATCAATTGTTCCCTTACTGAGCAGGGTTCTAAATTAATGGTTCAGCTTCTTTCCCTCAGAACTTTCCATGCCCACATTCTGTGTTCAGAAGGATATAGTATAGTCCCCTCATGATTTAACCCTAAAGCAATAACTGGATGTATCAAGCTCACTGATGCATCATATATAGTTAAAATGAAACCTGTTACCATACTCTGCCATGGGATTATAAGTAAAATTAACTAACAAACCACCAGGACTGGAGCTAGTTTTCTAAATTCGAGGCATTATCCTGTTGCTGTATGAAAGGTTACGGAGCAGCGAGAGAACAGCAACAAGGCACTCTCTTACTTGAAGCAAGAAAGAGCAATTTATTGAAGGAAGCCATGGCTTTAATTAAGACACTTCGTGAAAAACAAAAATACAGACAGTTCATTGGACAGAGAAAGAGACTTCTTCTCCCCTGGCTTTCCCATGGATCTAGCAGGTGTTTATCTCTGTTATGATTCTTTGTCTTATGTTTACAGTAGAGAAAAAAGTCTCTAGCCTGGGAAAAATCCTGGCTGGAGCTGAGAAAGTTTCACGGCCTGAGAAAAAGACTCAGAACCTGAGAAAAAGGCCTGGCTGAAATGTGCCTAGGCCTTCAGCAGTGTCCACATAAGTCTCTTCTAGTTTAAAAAAAGAAAAGAAAGAGAAGTGTTTGTAATCCTCCACAGGTCCCTTTGCAAAGGAGAACGAACACCACTCAGAGATCTGTGGATACCTGAAGTGCCTAGGGAAATCTTCACACCTGGTGCTTTTTAACAAACTTAATTCTAAAACTTAATTCTAAAACAATAACAAAAACCCGCCACCATTCACCAGACTTATCAAACAGTAAAAAATCCACCACTAAGTGATTATTCTAATACAACAATGAAAAACTATATCAACAGTTCCAACATGAACAGATGAATGTCCATTCCCTGCTTGTAGAGGGATCATCTGGTCAGTGTTTTCATCTGGTTGGTATTGGGTGAGCTGGTCAGCATGTGAAAGCTGAGCTGTGTTCACACTCTGCCCCTGGTGCAGGTCACGGTGAACACCTTGCAGGTCAGCAGGAAGGACCAAGGCGTGTCTCATCTGAAGCCTGAAATGAGGCAAAGGTGATTCACAATAACAGGATCAGTTAGATTTTTTCTTTCTCTTTTTCCAGTTTTGCTGTCCTACAATAGGGGACAGCATCAGGCACAGGCACAGGAATAGCCTGAGCCTCTCTCATTTGGATATCATCATTACAAGCTTTCAGCTCTTCCCCTTTCTGCCCCCAGCACTCCCTCCTCCCATGCCCACCGCAGGAATGAAAACAGCCCCTGCTGCTCCCCCCCCTAAAGTGAGGGCAAAGCCATCGTTGCTATCATGACAGGGTGGGAGCAGCTAAGCAGCCGGAAATGCCGGTGGGAGGGGTCCATTTGTGACCGGACAGGGAGGCAGATCTCCTCTGGCTGACGAAAGCAGGGTTGGGGTCAGCACCGCTTCTGGGTGAACGAATGAAGAAGCTGAGGGAAGAAGAGGGTGGCCCTGCCTCTGCCAAAGCAGAGAAGGGCGGCCGAGACCCCTGCCCGGGCAGGCAGGTTGAGCTCCTCGACATCAGAGAGGACGGAGGAGCCGGCACCACCTCCTTCTCTGGGGTGGCTGGTGCCAACGGCTCCCCTCTCAGCAGGCGGGTCACGGTCAGATGGCACCTTGGACGGGCAGGCCAGCACCCCCTCCACCTTTCAGGGGGTGACACTGCCCCCGGCAGGCGGATCGAGCGACGACACCGGCATGGGGGAGGGGCAGGCTGATGGCACCTCCTTCTTGGGGGAGCGAGTGGCCGCAACAGAACAAGGGGGCCGCCCCATGCAAGCAGCACGGGCTGCACGGGGGCTGCTCCTAGCTGGTGGCCACTCCAAGCCGTCAGCGCCCAGCGCTGTCAGTGCGGCAGAAGACGTCTACTGCCCTGCCCCTGGGGGGCGTAGCCCGCAGGCAGTAAGGGACCCACCCCGCGGCCGGGCCACCCACGACCCACGGCTGTTCCGCGTAGGTGTTCGCAGATAAGGCAACAGTGCCGCACACAGGGCCGCCATTTGCCCTGTCACAGCCGCGAGCAATAATTGCTCCACCCTCGTCAAGCCGGAATAGTTGGCGTTTGCGCTGTCCCTGCCGGCAATGGAGGGGCGGTGGGGATGGTGATGTCAGCAAGTGACTGCCTCTGTGTTCATCTCGACCCCGCCCCCAGCGGAATGGACGTCGCGGTGTGTTGCGGAGCAAACGGGGGTGGGGGGCGTCCTCACTGCTGGTGCTTTGTCTATCCAAGTCTACCGACGATGGGTACATTGGTCGAACAAAGTCTTTTGAAGAAGGACGAGGGGGCGGAACGTAGTCATTAGGTGATGAATGCTTCGCCAGGGCGGGCTTTGGGGAGGCAACTCTGGCTGCGGGTAATTCCCAAAATAGCAGGCAGACTCTTCCTCGCTCTGTTCCAAACCTGCCTCGCTCTCTGAACTTACTTCGCTCCATCCAGAGCCTGTCTCACCTTCCTCCCCCTCCTCTATTAATCTTTGATTAATGATCACCCAGGTGCTTAACAGAGGGGAAAGTGAAACATCCCCTCCCCTCAGGGCTCGAAATAATTGTTCTTCTAGCTCTCCCCAAGCCTTCAAAGAAAAGGCCACTTCTTGATTCTCAGAAAACCCACTCTCTTTGGCCCAAGCTAACAAAGCAACCAAGTCCTTGTCCGGAATTGGGGCGTCCAAGACTTGGAGGACATCCCTCCAGATTGAGAGTACGGTTTCCTCCTGTTTCGATAGGCGGTTTCCAATTATTACAAAATTTTCCGCCTAGCTGCCAAGCCGGCGTGGGGGGGGGGAACGAGAACAGTACCTTTCTCAGATGAGGGAGAAAACAGTCCGGCGCTGCCCGTGGCTCCCTGACAGCTCTTGGCAGCCTCTCGCTCTGCTGTCCGGGCTCCCGGCACGCCGATGAGGCTGCACGGCTCCCCGCCGCTCCGCTCTGCATGGCTCCACGCCGCTCTGCTCCACACGGCTCTGGGCCGCTCCGCACTGCGGGGGCTCTGCGTGCTGCCGCTGTTCTTAAACGAGCCAATGGGCTCCTGAGCTTAAAGCTCATATTACCTCTCTCGGTAGGAGAGGAGAAAAGCCGATGATTTCCGTGGGTTTCCCGTCCTGCCATAGTCAGGCGGGTCTCCGCGATGTCCCAGATGGCTCTCTGACTCTGGCCATCATCATGGCTCCGGTCCTGGCCCCAGGTTCACAGTCCTGGTTTTCTGGGATTCTCAGTCTGCTCGGTGCAGCTCTGGCTAGAAAACCTAGCACAGGCTGTACCCCGGTTACGACAGGCCTCCAGGGTCCGTCCCGGTTTCTGCAGGCTGTCAGCTCCGAATTTTCCCGGTGCTGTCTGTCGGTCAGAGATCGCTTAAGGCGATCCCAGTCCACTTGAGTAACAATATCTCGGTGGAACCTCCATATACTGCCGTATGAAAGGTTACGGAGCGGCAAGAGAACAGCAACAAGGCACTCTCGTACTTGGTGCAAGAAAGAGCAATTTATTGAAGGAAGCCATGGCTTTAATTAAGACACTTCGTGAAAAACAAAATACAGACAGTTCATTGGACAGAGAAAGAGACGCCTCTTCTCCCTGGCTTTCCCATGGATCTAGCAGGTGTTTATCTCTGTTATGATTCTTTGTCTTATGTTTACAGTAGAGAAAAAGTCTCTAGCCTGGGAAAAGTCCTTGCTGGAGCTGAGAAAGTTTCACGGCCTGAGAAAAAGACTCAGAACCTGAGAAAAAGGCCTGGCTGAAATGTGCCTAGGCCTTCAGCAGTGTCCACATTTTCCTAAACAACTTTACGGATTTCAGCAGGGAATGTGCCTTCTCCTCTGTCCCAAATGACTGATGCCGCTACTGATTGCATCCATAACTGTGCCTGTGTACATCCAACTGCCAAAGAAATATTTTCACTAGCTTCGCCCAAGGTACTAATTATCAAGTGATGATCCCATTCTTCTATATTTTGCCATTCTGGTAATATTTTAGACAACTTCCACTGGCTAGTACCTAATGCCAATAAGGAAGATTGTAGAGGTTACTGCAATTTAATCATATCACTACCCATTACTGTCAATTTGTTCCTTAATACTTCCGAATCCATGGTATTTCGTACTCCTAGTCCTGTCCCTAATAATCCAGTAAGGTCTCTCTTCTGTCTGGACATATAAGGGACATGCTTCTGCAGCTAGGTGATCCAATCCATAAAAGGGATTCTTTAAAATGGAGCACACTTGGGCCAAATATCAGAGGCATTCACTTACATTGCCATCTCTACCCGTTTTAATGACTACTTTTGATTAACTATCAATTTTTGAATTCCTGTCTTCTTAACAGCATATGTCCCAACTTTAGTAATTATGGGAGCTATGGGTTCAAAAATGGTTTGAGTAACCCATTGTGGTTTATTTAGGCTTGTTGCTAGTCAAGGTGGGTGAGTTATCTTAACCTCATCCTTTCGGGGAGCAGTACAAACTTGAGTTATATTAAATTCAATCCAATCTAAAAATCCTTAATTGCACAACCGTCTATTTTGAGCCTAAACTTGGAACAGTTAGTTAAGCATTTGTCACAGCATTCAGAACTAATTTGAATGAGTTTCATGGGTTCTTGATAAGATTCATGGAATCCATCCGGGACAAATGCATATTCACATCCCCAAACATTTCTTCCTTCCCACACAGTTGCATTTGTAACTTTTAGCATCTGAACCAGAGACTTATGGGAGTCAAAATCATAAGCTTTCCCTTGGCACTTATATATCCCAGTCACATTATAATGCACTGGTGCTGCATTAGCTGTAGCTATAGTGATGGTCATAAATGCCAGCACTCTCCAGGCTATGCCTACTTGATTATCCATTACAACTACAAGCCTTTCTATTTTCCGGAGAGTTCTTATACTATATTTATCATTTCACCCACATTCTGTTTATTTTTCCTGAGAAATTTTTAATTTCAGTTCATTGTCACCTGGTATAACTTTCCAGAGTCCCTCAGGAGCTTTCTTGACTCTGGAGTGATGGATCCAGGTGCTTTGTTCCTTGATCTTGATTGCAGTAAAGATGGTGAGGAGCACTTGGAATGGTCCCTCCCACTGTGTCTCCAAACTTTTTTCTGCAAAAGTCTTAACATATACATAATCCCCAGGCTGTACATCATGTACTGGTCCATCTAATTCTCTGCTTCGAGCCCCAGACATGTTTCTCAATTTCTCTGAGTTGTTTGTTTAGGGCCATCATATATCTGTGTAGGGTTTCTTCCCCTATTTGAGTAGGTGTTGTCCCCTCTTGAATTCTTATCTGAAGACATTGTGACTGGGACTCCAAAACACGGTATTATTTCTTGTAACAGTGCTTTGATTACCTCTCATGCTTTGGTAGTTCTGATAGGGAAAGCTTCTGGCCACCTTGAAAAAGATATCTATTAATAGCTATAGGTATCGGTAACCCCCCCGGTAGTTCTGAAAAAATCAATTTGCCATTGCTGCCCAGGTCCATAGCCTTTCCCAATTTGTCCAAGCTTTGGTTTAAGAATATTTTTGGGATTAGTTTGGAGGCAAAGGCTACATTGGCGAGTCACCTGAATTACTGCACCTTGCAAGATTCTGGCCATGATTCGATCTTTCAAATAATTGTACAGAACATCTATTCCCCAATGTGTTTTCCCATGTTCCTTTTTCACTAATGACCACAACATGTAAGAGGTGATAGCAAGCCTTCCTTTTCCTTCATCTGTAATAGCCCACCCCTCCTGGTTATAACTTCTTTTTTTTTCCCTTAATGAGCTTTTTATCCCTTTTATTATATCTTGGCTTACCTTCAATAGAAATTTGCCCATCTGGAATTAAAGTTGCCTCAACTGTTTCAATAATTACCTGACCTTTAGCCACTTCTTTTGCCTTTCTGTCCACCAGCTCATTTCCCTCTTCCAATTCAGAGCTCGCTTTTTTGGTGTGCCTTGATGTGCATAATAGCTACCTTTTCAGGTAACTGAACTCCATCTTATAGTTTTATTATCTCTTGTGAATATTTAATACTTTTCCCTTTGTGAGTTCAACAGTCCTCTTTTCTTTCCAGATGGCTCCATGTGCATGAACTACCCCAAATGCATACCTCGAGTCTATGTAAATATTAATTTTCTTTCCTTCTGCCAGCTCTAAAGCCTGGATTAAAGCAATAATTTCAGCCTTCTGTGCCGAGGTGTTGGTTGGTAATGGTCCAGACTCTATTACCTCTTGGCTCGTGATAACCGCGATACCCAGCATATCTTTTTTTCTGCTGATGACATAGCTGCTTCCATCAGTGAACCACGTCTCAGTGTCCTTGAGAGGGGTGTACTTCAGATCCAGGTGACTGGATGTCATGGTTTGACTTGGGTTTGCCAATTTTAATATGTTCAATATCTTTAGAGATAAGATTTAGGAGCAAAAAAAGGCAGGCTTAAAACTTAAAAGGGTATATAGAAGGAATTCATTATTAACACAAAAAAAAAGAAATTCAGAATAAGATTTTCATATTATTCCCTCCTCCCCCTTCCCTCATCTTCCAGATTTCTTAACAGCAACATACAGAAAATACTTCAGTCAGTTATCTACTTAAATAATCATTTCAGTTCACTCTAGAGAGAAAAGTTCCTTGTTTTTGGTTTAGGCTTACGGGGTGTCTTCACTTTCACAATCTGCATCCACCCAGAGAAAAACTGCAAACCATGAACTTCTCTCCCATCTTCACAGTCTTTCTAGAACTGTGTTATGGGATATGCTGCACACTTGGGGTATTACTTTTAAAGGCAAGCTGCTGAAAGACAAAATTCTCTTCATCTTTTTTTTCTATTAAATGTCTTTGTCCATATTTCCAGTCCCAAAACAGAGAGCCCCATTCCTCGAGGCAAAAAGATTTTTCTTCCTCAAGCACTTTAACCTCCCAAGATATTTTTTCACGGTTTAAAGGAATTTCAGTGTAGTCACAGTCCCCCTCATAGCCCAAAAAAAGGTTTTCAGCTACTTATCAGTGGCATCTCTTCAATCTCTTCCCATCTGGAAAACTTAGCTTTCATTTCACTGACTTCAGTACACTCCTTGCTTTATTCTTTCTCATTCAGGGGGAGCTCAGGATATCCAGAGTCTCATCCAGGCATTAAAAAGGATTAAAATTGCTTCCCTGAAAGTGAAGGAGCTGGGCCAGGCCATGCTGGAAAAAACGTGGCCGCAAGGGCCACGTGGAGAAGGGCCGGACTAAAGTCCAAAACTCAGTTGCACCTCCCCTGCTGCGCCCGTCATCTGGGGGCCTCGCTCTCCTGGCTGCCTCCAAAAATGTCAGCAGAAGCCCGGCTGAGTCGTGGCCACACCGGGAGGAGAGCCAGGACCTCAGCAAAACCTCCCCCTACCCCGGCCACCAGGGGCTCCTCAGCCGAGAACGGGGAGGGAGGGGTTCTCGGTGGCTCCCCCACCCCTTCCGCCAGGCCAGGCCGCATGGGGAGGGGGGGGGGCCGAGAACGGGGGAGGGAGGGGCTTTTCGGTGGCTCCCCACCCCTTCCGCCCCGGCCAGGTCATGATGGGGAGGGGGAGCCGAGGCCGGGCCGGGGCCAGGACAGGGGCCGGGCCAGGACAGGGGCCGGGGCCAGGGCCCTTGGTTGCTACTTCTGCCTCGCAGCCGGAAGACAAAAGAGGGCACTAGCTTTACCAGTGTAATTTATGAAAGCGAAATAACTTTTAATTGGTTATTCAGTTTGTCAACCACTAAATCAGCTCTCTGATTGGTTCTTTCTAGCTCACATGGGGAAGCTCCCAGAGAGGGGACAGCCCTTCTGTTTCCGGGCCCCGTGCTCTTCCTCTCAGACCCCTCTCAGCTAACTTCCCTCTATGCAAAACCAGCACACTGGAGAAGGTGGCTTCAATGATCTCCAGGCAATCGTGAATCACCAGTTCTCCCATATTACCACTGAGGAAGGAAGCTGGGTTCACAATATTAGTTACCACAATTTCTACATCATCTTGTTCTACCATTATGGCTTGGTATTTCAAGAATCTTTGCGGGAAAGCCAGTGTCCACCTTTACCTCCAAGACTGCAGACACTGTGTGGGACACTAGCATGGTCATCTTCTGGCCTAGGGTGAACTTGCATGCGCGTCTTGGATGTTCCCCTACCACTGCTGCAAACTGCTCTGAGGCACCCTGGCCATGCCTTGGCTGCCGTGTCCAGCTGTTTGGAGAGGTAGGCAACTGCCCTCCGATGCAGGGCCCAGGTCTTGTGCAGAGCAATCCCCTGCTTTTATGAGAAAAACAGAAAGAATGGTTTACTCACATCTGGAATGCCAGGGCTGGAGCTGACGTGAGGGCCTTCTTTTAGTTGATCAAAGGCTCGTGTTGCTTCTTTTGTCCATTGGAGGTCTCCATTTCCCTTCCGTAATCAAGGCTTATAGGGATTTGACTAACAGCTCATAATTGTAAATCCACGGTCTGCACCACCTCACTCATACCCAAAAAAGGTTCTCAGTTCATTTACTGTCTGGGATTTTGGCGTCTGGCATATTGCTTCCCTTTGCAGTCCCATTCCCAAGCTTTTTGTCCAGCACTAACCACGTAGCCCAAGTAGATAACTGTTTGCCTCACCATCTGAGCTTTCTTTCTCATATACTTGATATCCCTGTAAACCCAAAAATTTTAGGAGGCTTACTGTCCACTCCACACATACCTTCTTGAGTTTAGGTAGCTATTAGGAGGTCGTCCACATATTGTAACAGCTGTCCTTCTCCTGATGGAGCTTCTCAGGATTCTAGATCTTTTGCTAATTGTTCTCCAAATATCCTGGGTGAGTTTTTGAACCCCTGGGCTGTTACACACCATGTGACCTGAGTTTTACATCCAGTTTTGGGATTTTCCCATTCAAATACAAAAAATTTTTCTGCCTGGCTTCATGGAGGGATGGCAAAAAAGCATCCTTTAAATCTAAAACAGTAAACCATGTTAATTCAAGTGTTAAACGAGTAAGCAAGGTGTATGAGTTGGCAACCACTGGATATAAGTCTTCAATTATCTTATTAACAGCTCTTAAATCTTGTACTATTTGATATGATCCATCAGGCTTTTTAACAGGTAGAATAGGTGCATTGAACTCAGACTGACATTCTTTTTAATAGTCCTATCTGTAAAAAATTTTCAGTCACTGGACAAATCCCTTCTCTATCTTCCTTCTTTAAGGGATATTGCCTAACTCTAACTGGTTGTTTTCCTTCTTTAAACTTAACTTGCACTGGGGGAGCATTCTTTGCTCACCCAGGTATGTCAGAAGCCCAAACCCCAGGAAATACTTGATCCATTATTTTCCTGTAAATATCACCTTCAATCACTTTTAACTTTAGCCTCATCAATTATTAACATCAAGCTTAACAATTCCACATATTGTTAGTCCTTAACCTCCAAAGTAATCTCCCCATTTTAAAATATTATTTTTTGCTTCTAAGAGTTCAAATAAATCCCTACTCAAAAGTGCTGATGGAGCACTGGGCATATATAAAAACCCGCGAATTCCCATTGTTTCCCAAGTTTATATTTCAATGGTCTACAAAAATAGGCTTCTTTCAGATTGGCCAGTTGCCCCTTTACCATGACATAATCATCTGTTATTGGTATTAAGGCTTTTATTTAACACCCTAATATGCTGCCCCCCTGTATCTATTAAAAACTTTGTTCCCTAGTTTCATTATAACCAGAGGGTCTCCCTAGGTAAGATCCTCTGGTCCATCTCAGTCTTCTTTAACATGAGCAACCACTGCCTCCCATTTTTGATCTTCTCTTCTTTGATCAACACCTTTTCTTTCATTCCAGACACTGGCTTTTCCAGTGTCCAGTTCTGAGCTGAAATAGAAATTGCTTTGGTTAATTGGAGCATAAGCTGGAGTTTGGATAGAAATCTCAGGAGGTGGAATGAGAGCCGGAGCTAGAGTAACCAGAGTTGTTTTTTTACAGAAATAGAAGGTAAAGTGTGAGTTGATGCTAATAACCATTCCAAATTTGCTTCCCCCCTCACCGCCCTTTGCCTTCTGGGGGTTGATTCAGACAAATACCCCAATTCTTGCTCGAGAGAGTCAGCTGGATACACCTTATCATGGTATGTGCAGCGTTGATTTATGGAACATATTACTACAGCATCGTTTTAACTTAGCCTCATTGTCTTTTTCTAAGGCCAATACCAAGGGGTCAGAGGGGGCCCCGAGTTCACAATCTCTCTGCCACTCAGGGTGATTCCAGAGGGAAAAAAAACCACCATATCAGCATGTGTCACCTCCTCCCACTTCTGTTCCCATCTCAAAAACAGCATAAGCTGTAACAAAGTCTCATAATGTAAAGATCCGAGGGCCACCTGGTGCCCCCCTCAAGCCTGTAAAGTGGCCACCACTGTGTACAAAACTTAACGAGGGTCTTTTTGTTCTCTGTACCACCATACCCTACTTGCTCCTTCCAATGTGCCAAAATACACACTTAAGAACTAGTTTTAGGGATCTCTTTGCTCTGATTAGTCCCCATCACTCCTTCTTAACAAAACTAGTACTCTGCTTTAATTCCTTTTATCTTGTCCTTCGCTTCTTGTCTCGCTTCCACCCAAACCTAGCTACACAAATTCTTACAATCCCTTCCCAGTCTTTTTCTCGCACAGCCCACAGCTCAGGTATGAAATGTAACTTTTTACTTACCAGCTTTAGGGTTTTTGGCTCTAAATCAGCTCGATCAAGGAGCTGTTATTTACATTCTCTGTGCTGGTTAGCAGAAGAACAATAGTAATGTAATAGCACCCAGGCACAAGGCCAACTGCTAGATGCACCAAAAAAACCAGGAAAATTCCCACAAATACAAGCTATTTCATTCACTCTTTCTTGACTCTCTAAATTTTCCACAGCCTGCTGCTCCCAATCCAAGGCCACAAGACTCCTAGCAGATGTCTTCTAAATATATTCTCTCATTTCCCCTGTCTATCCACCAGTTTTACTGAATTCACAAACTCCTACGAGTTGAGCCTAAACCACTGAGGTAAAGAAATTCCTTCTATTTGTCTGGACAAATTGAATCCTCAGACAGAAGTTACTCTTATTCTGATTCTAACAATCTACAAACACAGCCTCTGTACTTAAAATCACAACTAAACTCTTGTCAAGGGCTTCTACTCCTCCTTGCCAAACTGGTTCTGTCCTTCGTCTGTCCTCAATCTACTTCAAAAACATTCACGCCTCAGTTCTCAGAAGCTAATAAACTCTTTCATTCAGCGTGTGCTGCCCTTATAACTTTTGGCACCAGTCAAAGGCAGTGTTGCCTCAAAAATACAGTTACAGTGAATACTGTCCTTGGTAACCAAAAATACATACACCACAATCACAGTGGGGAGGGGGTTTTATCAAGGGTTTCATGCACCCCACTTGCTTCATTTTTCCCTGGCCCTTTCAGTTGCCCGAGAACGGAACCACAGGTCCAAACTCCCATTCACTTCGAGCTAATAGCACATCTCAACAAGCTCTCTCTCTCAACCACTCCCACAGTCAGGACACATTCACACAGCATAACAATCATATACCAGGATATGCCCTTGCAACTTCTAGCCTCAAAATGCTAGCAAACTGAGCCCTCCATGGTGCAACAAAATGCAAAATCCACTTCTGCCAGCAATCACAGACCGAGCCCCCCCGGCTCGGTATAACAGGTTAACAGGATTCTCTGCTGGCAACCAAATACAACTGATCAGATAACAATCAGGCTTGCAAGCATACTACAGAGGCACAAGTGGCGCATAGGACGTCTCCCACGACTTACCAACGGCCTTTCTTGACCACACGTATGCCTTACAGGTCACTGCTTAAACTGCTTCAATTTTTAAACATACCCTTTTGTCAGGAGTTTTTGGTAGTCAGGAGTCCTTGCCTGCTGCTGGATGAACAGTTTGGGTGGTGGAGCCCTCTCTTCCAGGAATATCCTGGGGTGCCCCGAGGGGTCCACTACCTGGGCTGGTCTCACAGCCGAGCAGAGCCTTGTCCTGGCTGGCTCTCGAAATGAATCATTAAAAACTGATATGATCACGGACAAAGACTCTCTAACTAATTAAATTTAGAATGTGGTATGTTTTATTTACCAGCGGGTGGCACGGAAGTCGTCTCCAAAAGGCGTGTCGGAGCCAAAAAAGGTTCTTTGCCCTCTATCTATTTCCCAAGATCTTACATACAATACATATCCATAACCCCAGCATCTCCCATCTCCATTCGATATTAAAATGAGGCTATTAGTCCTTCACATGTGCGCAATTCTTCTCTTGAATTGGGTTGATGATCTTGAAATGGGTCAATGGTCTCAAAAGATGAAGCCAAGACAGTCTTCATCAGGTCTTGATGACCCTCTGGCACAATCCAAGGCCCCGTGCTTCATGATGCAGTCCAGGTGCTGGCCATTGTTCTTACTGGTTTCGGTATGATCTTATAACAGTTCACTTACTCTACGTTTTTCTATATGCAAGCTCATAACAGCAGACAATATAACAATTAGCTCTAGCTTAAGCATCTTGTAATCATTAACCTACCATTTGCCTACCTAACTTGCATCTTGGTTATGAAAATTACTTCTACCCTTAGCAAAAATCTTAACTCTTTAAAATCATGATTCATTAGTCCGCAAGAGCAATTTGAAATGACAGTGAATCCCTTAACAGATTCTCCAATTCTGCTGCAGTAATAGGGAGATGTATTACTGTCAGATCATATCCTGTCAGACTGTATTGATTTCAAAACAAAAGCAATGAGAAACTCCAAGTCAGAAATGCAATTTAATTGGAAAAAAAGAAAACCTAAAATACATTCAATAGTACAAAATAAAAACCACTAACATAGTCAGAATACAACCTGACACCCTGCTAGTTAGGGTGGTGGTAGCAGTCCAGATGAAGTGGTCTTGTTGAAGGAGTGATCCTGTCAAAGGTCTGGTATTTCTTGTCCTCCGGAAACCAGTGCGGTAAGGACTGCCTTGGTGTTCCAAATCTCATTTTTTTCTAGGTAGGAAATGTTTGACTCCTCCCCTGGTTGGGACATCTCACAATGGATTATGTAATTTTATCAGTCATGCAGTGGGATTCAATGGCCCATTTACAGAAGATAACTTCCTGGAGGAAGGGTGGGTTGTGGAAAAGATAAAAGAACATTGCCCCATCTGGTTTTTAACAGATGGTCCATTAGCAAAGGATATCTCCCACAGAGATAAGAATCACTGCCCCACCTGGTTTCAGCAGACAGTGATAGAATACATACATTTGGGCACACCTTTACATTGTAACCTTGGACACAGACTCTGACATCAGAGTTGTCCCATTGACAGCAGTCAAATAAGCATCTCAAGTTGAGTGGTTGTGCTATAATGATACTTTGTCTTTTTCCTAATTACTTAAGATCAGACAAAGTATCTTAGCATGGATGGAAAAGGATACAAAAGAGGCCCTTTCTTTTCTCAGGTTTATTCTAAAGGCTGATCGCATGGCTGGAAAGAGAAAGATCCCCTCTGGGAACTAGGTATTCAGGAGAGGGAATGGGGAGTGGCTTTGGCTAGCAGCCAATGGGATAAGGACACAGGGGGATAGGATCAGAATACAGGAACTCCCGGTGGGCTACAAGGTCATAGGGGAAGGTCACAGGACAGGAAGGACATGAACCGGGGACTAGCCGGAAGGAGGTGGCAAGGTATGCTGATTCATTCCTTTTACCTCATTTATCGAATTACAACATCTCCCCGTTTTTTGTTTTTTAAGTAGGGGGGTGATATTAAACTAATTCTAGTCCGAATTTATTATTTTGCCCACCATTTGTGATAAGCGGGAGAGTCAGATTGTTTTATATTTGTCATTTCTATATGATTGTTCCCTGAGGTAGAAGGAATGATACCATTAATGGCCTTAAATATTAAATGACGTATGATTCCAAATGCCATTGCTACAAGGAAAAGAATAACAACGAACAACATAATGGTTTTGACTATGGAAGTCCCCCACCCAGAAAATCCCCAGCCCTTAAACAGTTCATTAAACCAGTCTTCTGATTCTTGTTTCACTTGTCAAGGCTAACAAGAAGACAACTTGGATGGGGTTCCACACAGGGTTAACTGGAGGGTAGCTTTTTTTCTAAAAAGAAAAACAAACATTTTAAAACATGTTATAAGTCTCTGTCTGCTTGAGGGTATTCCTGTATGAAATTTTTGTTTCCCTTTTTCCTCTGGTGGCGTCTTCTTTTGAAGCAATGGTTACTTGCTTCTCATCTCCTTCTCCTGTAGCTGGAGTTTTTGGGGACAAAAGGGCTTTACCCACTTTTGGGGAATCCATCGAGGTCCTGAGGGAGTTGATACACATACATAACCTCTTCCCCAGGATACTAGCTCATAGTGACCTTTGGTTTCCCATGTTTCTGGGTCCCTAATCAAAACTGGTGGATGCTGAGATAATTTAAACTGTTTCCTGTTTTTTTGTTTGTTGATCTTCTTCTGTTTCCTGTTCTGAGGACAGTCCCTAGCAAAATGTCCTTGCTGCTGGCACTGGAAACAGGTGATCTTCTTCAGCTGCTCCGATGATAACTTCGCGGCTTCTTCATCTGTGGTGGTTCAGGTGCTGGAGGCTTAGGAGGTGCTGGACTTGGGGTTCTCTCAGGAGTACCGAACAGTTCTGCTTTACGGGTGCAGGCTTCAATCA
The DNA here is from genome assembly GCA_034336665.1 of Luscinia megarhynchos. Classification (NCBI taxonomy): domain Eukaryota; kingdom Metazoa; phylum Chordata; class Aves; order Passeriformes; family Muscicapidae; genus Luscinia; species Luscinia megarhynchos. The sequence continues at coordinate 3,195 of JAPFBE010000894.1, read as the reverse complement.
TCTGTGCTAGGGTTGGTTCTGGGTATAGGGGCAGGCTTAGGATAACCTCCGACAGGCTTCATTGGCTTTTTTCTCTGCTAATTCTTTTAATCAGTTCTGCCTGCATGGCTGGATTCTGTACCTGGCGTTCCACCGGTGTCTTCAAATGGTCTATTGTCCTGGGTTAGTGTTATGACTACTCCCTCTCCTGCCCCCCCCCGCCTGCACGGAGCTGCTGCGCCGTGGCCGTTCCTCCCCGCCTTCGGCTGCCCCGGCTGCTGGGGCTGCTGCTGCCTGCTGCTTTGGCTGCTTTGGCTGCTGGCCTGCTGCTGCTGCTTTTGCTGCTGCTTTTGCCGCTTTGGCTGCGGCTTTTGCCCCCTAGCATTTGCCCCAGCTTCTCCTGCCCCCAGCTGCTCCCTCTTTTCTCTCCCTTCTTCCCCTCATCCCCGAAGATCTGCACCGGCTCCCGACGGAGGATCTGAACATCAGAGACTGCGTCTGGAAGCCTGCCACAGAAGCTTTGCACCCTTCCCAGCAGGGACTGACCCGAGCTCGTCCATCCTCAGCTCACCTTGGTGAAAACGTTTTGTGTCATCTGGGGATTGTTCTTTTCCTGGTGCTGGGAAGTGTTTTGTTAAAATAAACAAGTTTTTTTCCACTTTTTTCCCTCAGAGGAAGTTCTTCCCGAACCCGGTAGTGGGAGGGGAAGGAGTCCTGGGGGTTTATTTTCCTAGGGGGACTCCTTTTACTGAGATATCTCCCGTAGAATTTGTCCAAAACCAGGACATCTATAAAGCTCAAAAAATTCTCAGAAGAATATTGTTTAATATTAACATAACTAGTAGTTACTTCAACTGTTGTAATTTGATAAAAGCTTGTTCAGCTACCTCACAAACTTTATCCAAAATAAATTTAGACAATAACCGAGATTGCTTTTTCAGGGCAGTGTATTTCCCCTCCCCACATAAATGATCTAATGTAATTTCATTATCATCAGAATCTTTTGGAATGTTCAGGATTTTTGTGAAGCTCTGTTAAAAAGACTGCTTAAAGAACGTTTCCAAATATTAAACCATAATTCATATTCAGCTGGGGTTAGCAAACACCTGAAAAGGTCTTTTTAAATCATGGAACTAGTTCATTTGATGTAAAGTTGCTCTCATCATTCCCTGAAATATTGCACTTTGCCTCCCAAATTCCCTTTGTACCTTACAAATTTCTTTTTTACCTTGGTATGGTAATGGTTGGTAGCTTCTTTTACCATTCTTTTTACCTAAATAAACAACTGGTGCTGCTTCCAAAAACCTGATGAGATTCAGGGTTAATCAGTAAGTTAGGGGTTAATTGTTTCTGTGCCTCTGCAGACTGTATCTTTGTACCTGAGACACGTGCTTCCTCCTCAGCCCCCTGCACTCCCCGGAGCTTCCATTGTTCTGTGTCGCGGTGTTAGAAAAGGGTTACAAAGCGGTATATAGAAACACCAGCTTGGAAAATGGGTTAAAATAGCCAGGAAAATATTGAGGCAGAAATGGGAGCTGGATGCAGGAACGGATTATTGGAAGAAAAAGGCATATTATTAGAATTTACTACAGGTTTTTCCCCTTGCACTAAAGAAGGGTGATTTTGTAAATTAGGGTGCTCAGACGGCAATACTGACAGAGAGGGGCACAATGGTAAGTTTGTAGCAGATTGTTCAGGAGATTCTAATTCTGTGTATTTCGGAGGATCTTTAGTATTAGTAGTTTCTTGAGGTATTTCTGATTTCTCTTTAATTCAGGACAGGAGGTTCCAAATTAGGTAAAGAGGGTTTTAAAGAATTTTCCTGTGGTTGATCTTTTGTTCTCTAATTGTGATAATTGTTGGTGAATATTTAAAAATATAGGCAAAAATAAAGCAGCAGTGGGTATCGCCTTTCTGTATTTTTAGAAGTTAATAAATCTCCAACACTGTCCCAAAATAAAACCGATTTGATATTTTGCTTTTCGAATTCTATAACTTCTCGAGACAACCAGCTAATAAACTTTCCAATCTGTTTCTTAGAAATTACAACATCCTGTGCATCTAACATTTCTTTTAAGCTGAGAAATAATACTCTTTTGTTGTGCTGAAACATTCCCCCCCATTCCGATGTTATAAAAACAAAATGCACAATTCCCCTGTCTTTCGCAGAGAAAAGTTACACAATAGCAGGTCGCTTGCAAAACCCAGGTGATGTGTGTGGGGGTGCTGGGCTTTATTACTACCCGTGGTTGCCCGTAATGGCCACACAGACGATCCCGGGGAATCACTTCAGGGAAAGCTTTCCAGCTCTGTGCGTGACGCCAATAACGTAACACCACGCCAGGCAGAGCTGGCTGAGCACGCATGTACTGCCAGGCGGGATTACGCAACACCGCCCCCACGTGCTCCCCGCTCCACACTGAACTGCTGCGTCGCCCACCCGCGGGGTACCAACCTCCCCCACGAGTCTGAGCTAACCCGTCTAAAACCCCCCTCCCCCTGTACCTTGGGGCTAAAGTGGGGTTACCTTTCTTAGACGGAGTGCGCTTCTCGCCAGTAACTCTGCAAAAGTTCCAACCCAGAAACGGCTTCTTCGAGTCCGAGAAGAAGTTGTCCGCCTCACCCTCCTGTCGCCCGGGGGCTGGGAAAAACAGCTCCAACCACGGAGGTAGTCGATCCACCCGACCGGCCTTTAAAGTCCGAAAACTGGGACTTCAGGCAAAATGGGGTCTAAAATCAACCCAAACAGCCAGGCGCCAACTGCTCTAATGATACTTTGTCTTTTTCCTAATTACTTAAGATCAGACAAAGTATCTTAGCATGGATGGAAAAGGATACAAAAGAGGCCCTTTCTTTTCTCAGGTTTATTCTAAGGCGATCGCATGGCTGGAAAGAGAAAGATCCCCTCTGGGAACTAGGTATTCAGGAGAGGGAATGGGGAGTGGCTTTGGCTAGCAGCCAATGGGATAAGGACACAGGGGGATAGGATCAGAATACAGGAACTCCCGGTGGGCTACAAGGTCATAGGGGAAGGTCACAGGACAGGAAGGACATGAACCGGGGACTAGCCGGAAGGAGGTGGCAAGGTATGCTGATTCATTCCTTTTACCTCATTTATCGAATTACAACAGATTGTAGTTTTTACAAAGGTGTGTGGCAGAAAAACCCATTCTAATAGCCAGAGATTATGTTCCGGTACATCACATTGGCCAATAA
>JAPFBE010000893.1:0-21541 GCA_034336665.1 Luscinia megarhynchos | reverse complement strand
CAGGGCCTTCTGCACGCCCACCCTCTGGTGGGCCGGCCGTGGCGGCACACCCAGAGGCAAAAGCAGGCCCTTCTTCACGCCCACCCACGGGTGGGCCGGCCGTGGCGGCACACCCAGAGGCACACGCAAACAATTCTGCACGCCCACCCACGGGTGGGCTGGCCGTGGCGGCACACCCAGGGGTAATCGCAGGCCCTTCGGCATGCCCACCCACGGGTAGGCCGGCCGTGGCTGCACACCCAGAGGTAACCGCAGGCCCTTCTGCACACCCACCCAATGGTGGGCCGGCCGTGGGGGCACACTCAGAGGCAAACGCAAACCCTTCTTCACGCCCACCCACGAATTGGCCGGCCGTGGCGGCACACCCAGAGGCACACCCAAACAGTTCTGCACGCCCACCCACGGGTGGGCCGGCCGTGGCGGCACACCCAGAGGCACACGCTAACAGTTCTGCACGCCCACCCACGCGTAAGCTGGTCGTTGCGTCATCCCAGAAGAAAATGCAGGCCCTTCTGCACGCCCACCCACGGGTGGGCTGGCCGTGGCGGCACACCCGGATGTACCCGCAGGCCCTTTAGCACGCCCACCCACGGGTAGGCCGGCCGTGGCTGCACACCCAGAGGCAACCGCAGGGCCTTCTGCACACCCACCAACGGGTGGGCCGGCCGTGGCGGCACACCCAGGAGCAACCGCAGGCCCCACTGCACGCCCACCCACGGGTGGGCCGGCCGTGGCGGCACACCCAGAGGCACACGCAAACACTTCTGCACGCCCACCCACGGTTGGCCGGCCGTGGCGGCACACCCAGAGGCAAACGCAGGCCTTTCTGCACGCCCACCCACGGGTGGGCCGGCCGTGGCGGCACACCCAGAGCCACACGCAAACAGTTCTGCACGCCCGCCTACGTGTGGGCTGGGCGTTGCTTCAACCCAGAGTCAACCGCAGGCCCTTCTGCACGCCCACCCACGGGTGGGCCGGGCGTGGCGACTCACCCAGGGGCAACCGCAGGCCCTTCTGCACGCCTACCCACGGGTGGGCCGGCCGTAGCGGCACACCCAGGGGCACAGGCAAATAGTTCTCCACGCCCACCCACGGGTGAGCCGGCCGTTGCGTAAACCCAGAGGCAACCGCAGACCCTTCTGCACGCCCACCCACGGGTGGGCCGGCCGTGGCGGCACACCCAGGGGCAAACGCAGGCCCTTCTCCACGCCCACCCACGGGTGAACCGGTTGTGGTGGAACACCCAGGGGCGACTGCAGGCCCTTCTGCACGCCCACCCACAGGTGAGCCGGCTGTGGCGGCACACCCATAGCCACATGCAAACAGTTCTGCACGCCCACCCACTGGTGGGCCGGCCGCGGCGGCACACCCAGAGGCAACCGCAGGCCCTTCTGTGCACGCCACCCACGGGTGGGCCGGCCGTGGCGGCACACCCAAAGGCAAGCGCGAGGCCCTTCTGCCGCATCCCCACCGACGGGTGGGCCGGCCGTGCTGACACCCAAAGGCACACGCACTACAGTTCTGCACGCCCACCTACGGGTGGGTTGGTCGTGCGTCCAACCCTGAGGAAAGCGCGAGGCCCTTCTGCACGCCCACTGCGTGTGGGCCGGCTATGGCGGCACACTCAGAGGCAGCGGAAACCCTTCTGCACACTCACGGGTGGGTCGGCCGTGGGCGGCACACTCAGAGGCAAAGCGCAAACCCTTCTGCAGCTCACCCACGGGTGGGCCGTACGTCGGCGACACGCGGAGGCAAACGCAGGCCCTTCTGCACTCCCATCCACGGGTAGGCCGGCCGTGCCTGCACACCCAGAGGCAACGCGGGCCTTCTGCACGCCACTCACGGGTGGGCCCGCCGTCAGCTGCAAAACCAGGGGAAAATGCAGGCCCTACTGCACGCCCACCCACTGGTAGGGGCCGCGGGCGGCACACACCCAGAGGCACACGCAGAACAGTTCTGCACGCCCACCCACTGGTGGGCCGGCCATGGCGAAGCACACCCAATGGCAACGCAAACATTTCTGCACGCCCACCCAGGGGAAAGCTGGTGCGTCAACCCAGAGGCAACCGCGGAGGCCCTTCTGCAGCCCCACACACGGGTGGGCCCTACCGTCAGCGGCACACCCCGAGGCAACCTCAGGCCCTTCTGCACGCCCACCCACGGGTGGGCCGGCCGGCGGCACATTAAGAGGCACAGCCAAACAGTTCTGCACTCCAGCCCACCCACGGGTGGGCCTACATCGGCTGCACACCCAGAGGCAACGCGGGGCCTTATACACGCCTATACGGGTCGGGCGGCCGTGGCGCACACCCAGAGGCACACGCTAACAGTTCTGCCACCACCCACGGGTAAGCTGGCGGTTCGCGACATCCCAGAAGAAAATGCAGGCCCTTCTGCACGCCCACCCACGGGTGGGCTGGCCGTATGGCACAACCAGATGTACCCGCGAGGACCTTCTGCACTCCCACCACGGGTAGGCCGGCCGTGGCTGCACACCCAGAGGCAACCGCAGGGCCTTCTGCACGCTACACATGGGTGGGCCAGCCGTGGCGACACCCAGAGCACACTCAAACAGTTCTGCACGCACACCCACGGCTAAGCTGGTGCGTTGCGTCAACCCAGAAGAAACTGCAGGCCCTTCTGCAGCCCACCCACCGGTTGGGCTGGCCGTGGCGCACACCCAGAGGTAACCGCGAGGCCCTTCTGCCGCCCCACCCACGGGTAGGCCGGCCCGTGGCTGCACACCAAGAGGCAAAGCGAAGGGCTTTCTGCACACCCTCCAATGGGTGGTCCGGCCGTGGCGGCACCCAGAGGCAAAGCGCAGCCCTTTCTCCACGCCCACCCACGGGTGGGCCGCCCGTCAGCGGCACAACCAGGGGGCAACCGCAGGCCCTTCTGCAGCCCACCCACAGGTGGGCCGGCCGTAGCGGCACCCAGAGGCACCGCATAAACAGTTCTGCGCCCACCCACGGTTGGCCGGCCGTGGCTGCACACCCAGAGGCAACCGCAGGGGCTTCTGCAGCCCACCCACGGGTGGACCGGCCGTGGCGGCCACCCAGAGGCACCGCGCAAACAATTCTGCACGCCCACCCGCGGGTGGGCCCGTACGTGGCGTGCACACTCAGAGGCAAACGCAAACAGTTCTGCACGCCCACCTACGGGAGGGCTGGTCGTTGCCTCAAGCCAGAGGGAGACCGCGGGCCCTTCTGCCCTCCACCCACAGGTGGGCCCGACCGTGGCGGCACACCCAGGGGCAACCGCAGGCCCTTCTGCGCCCACCGCGGGTGTGCCGGCCGTGGCGGCACACCCAGAGGCAACCTCAGGCCCTTCTGCAGCCCCACACACAGGGTGGGCCGGCCGTAACAACACAGCCAGAGGCAACCGCAGGCCCTTCTGCAGCCCCACCCACTGATGAGCCGGCCGTGGCAACACACCCAGAGGAAACCGAAGGCCCTTCTGCATGCCCACCTGCACGGGTGGGCCTACGTCGTGGCACACCCAGAGGCAACCGCAGAGGGCCTTCTACCGCCCACCCTCTGGTGGGCCGGCCGTCTTGGCACACCCAGAGGCAAAAGCAGGCCCTTCTTCACGCCCACCCACGGGTGGGCGGCCCGTCGTGGCACACCCAGAGGCACCACGCAAACAATTCTGCACGCCCACCCTGCGGGTGGGCTGGCGTCAGCGGCACACCCAGGGGTAATCGCGGGCCCTTCGGCATGCCCACCCGCGGGTAGGCCGGCCGTGGCTACACCCAGAGGTAACCGCAGGCCCTTCTGCACACCCGCAATGGTGGGCCGGCCGTGGGGGCACACTCAGAGGCAAAGCGCAAACCCTTCTTCACGCCCACCCGCGAATGGGCGGCCGTGGGCGGCACACCCAGAGGCAACCGCAGGCCTTTCTGCACGCCCACACGCGGGTGGGCCTACCGTGGCGGCACACCCCGGGGCAACCTCAGGCCCTTCTGCACGCCCACCCACGGGTGGGCCGGCCGTGGCGGCACACCCAGAGGCACACCCAAACAGTTCTGCACGCCCACCCGCGGGTGGGCCGGCCGTAGCAACACACACCCAGAGGCACGCGCTAACAGTTCTGCACGCCCCACCCACTGCGGTAAGCTGGTCGTTCGCGTCATCCCAGAAGAAAATGCAGGCCCTTCTGCGCAGCCCCACACACAGGTGGGCTGGCCGTTAGCGGCACACCCGGGATGTACCCGCAGGCCCTTTAGCACGCCCACCCACGGGTAGGCCGGCCGTGGCGGCACACCAGAGGCACTGCGCTAACAGTTCTGCCGCCCACCCACGGGTAAGCTGGCGGTTCGCGACATCCCAGAAGAAAATGCAGGCCCTTCTGCACGCCCACCCTGCGGGTGGGCTGGCCCGGCGGCACAACCAGATGTACCCGCAGGACCTTCTGCACTCCCACCCGCGGGGTAGGCCGGCCGTGGCTGCACACCAGAGGCAACCGCAGGGCCTTCTGCGCGCCTACACATGGGTGGGCCAGCCGTTAGCGGCACACCCAGAGGCACCACGCCAAACAGTTCTGCACGCCCACCCACGGGAAAGCTGGTGCGTTCGTCAACCCAGAAGAGAACTGCAGGCCCTTCTGCACGCCCACCCACGGGTGGGCTGGCCGTGTGGCGCACACCCAGAGGAAAACGCAGGCCCTTCTTCAAGCCCAACCACGCGGTAGGCCGGCCGTGGCTGCACACCCAGAGGCAAACGCAGGGCCTTCTGCACACCCACCAGCGGGTGGGCCGACTATGGCGGCACACCCAGAGGCAACGCAGAGCCTTTCTGCACGCCCACCCACGGGTGGGCCCGCCCGTAGCGGCACAACCAGAGGCAACCGCGAGTGCCCTTCTGCACGCCCACCCAGGGGTGGAGCCGGCCGTGGCGGCACACCCGCAGAGGAAACCGCAGGCCCTTCTTCACGTAACCCGCGGGTTGGCCGGCCCGTGGCTGCACACCCAGAGGCAAGCGCGGGGCCTTCTGCACACCCACCAACCCGATTAGGCCGACGTGGCGGCACACCCAGAAGGCAAGCGCAGGCCTTTCTGCACGCCCACCCACGGGTGGGCCCGCCCGTCTGGGCGGCACCCAGAAGGCACCGCGCAAACAATTCTGCACGCCCACCCGCGGGGTTGGGCCGGCCCGTCGGCGAGCACACTCAGAGGCAAAGCGCGAAACAGTTCTGCAGGCCCACCTCACGGGGAGGGCTGGTCGTTGCCTCAAGCCAGAGGGAGACCGCAGGCCTTCTGCCCTCCACCCACAGGTGGGCCGACCGTGGCGGCACACCCAGGGGCAACCGCGGAGCCCTTCTGCCGCGCCCACCGCGGGTGTGCGGCCGTGTGACACACCCAGAGGCAACCTCAGGCCCTTCTGCACGCCCACACACGGGTGGGCGGCCCGTGCACAACACAGCCAGAGGCAACCGCGGGGCCCTTCTGCACGCCCACCCACTGATGAGCCGACCCGTGGCAACACACCCAGAGAGCCGAAGGCCCTTCTGCATGCCCACCCACGGGTGGGCCTACCGTGGCGGCACACACCAGAGGCAACGCCGCGGGACGCTTCTGCACGCCCACCCTCTGGTGGGCCGGCCGCATGGCGAAGCACCCAGAGGCAAAAGCAGAGCCCTTCTTCACGCCCACCGCGGGTGGGCGGCCCGTCGGCGGCACACCCAGAGGCACGCGCAAACAATTCTGCCGCGCCCACCCGCGGGTGGGCTGGCGTCGGCGGCACACCCAGGGGTGTCGCAGGCCCTTCGGCATGCCCACCCGCAGGTAGGCCGGCCGTGGCTGCACACCAGAGGTAACCGCGAGAGCCCTTCTGCACACCCACCCAATGGTGGGCCGGCCGTGGGGGGCACACTCAGAGGCAAACGCAAACCCTTCTTCACGCCCACCCACGAATTGGCGGCCGTGGCGGCACGCAGAGGCACACCCAGAAACAGTTCTGCACGCCCACCCACGGGTGGGCCGGCCGTCAGCGGCACACCCAGAGGCACTGCGCTAACAGTTCTGCCGCGCCCACCGCAGCGTAGGCTGGTCGTTCGCGTCATCCCAGAAGAAAATGCAGGCCCTTCTGCAGCCCACCCACGGGTGGGCTGGCGTGTGACACACCCGGATGTACCCGCAGGCCCTTTAGCACGCCCACCACGGGTAGGCCGGCCGTGGCTGCACACCCAGAGGCAACCGCGGGAGCCTTCTACACACCCACCAACGGGTGGGCCGGCCGTGGCGGCACACCCAGAGAACAGCACCGCAGGCCCCGCACTGCACGCCCACCCGCGGGTGGGCCGGCCGGCGGCACGCAGAGGCACCGCGCCAAACACTTCTGCACGCCCACCCGCGGTTGGCGGCCGTGGCGGCACACCCAGAGGCAAGCGCGGGCCTTTCTGCAGCCCACCCGCGGGTGGGCCGGCCCGTCAGCGGCACACCCAGAGCCACTGCGCAAACAGTTCTGCAGCCCGCCCTACGTGTGGGCTGGGCGTTGCTTCAACCCAGAGTCAACCGCAGGGCCCTTCTGCGCCCACCCGCGGGTGGGCCGGGCGTAGCGACTCACCCAGGGGGCAACCGCGGAGCCTTCTGCCGCGCTACCCACGGGTGGGCCGGCCGTGCTTGGCACACCCAGGGGCACAGGCAAATAGTTCTCCACGCCCACCCACGGGTGAGCCGGCCGTTCGCGTAAACCCAGAGGCAACCGCAGACCCTTCTGCGCCCACCCGCGGGTGGGCCGGCCGTGGCGGCACACCCAGGGGCAAACGCAGGCCCTTCTCCACGCCCACCCACGGGTGAACCGGTTGTGGTGGAACACCCAGGGGCGACTGCAGGCCCTTCTGCACGCCCACCCACAGGTGAGCCGGCTGTGGCGGCACACCCATAGCCACATGCAAACAGTTCTGCCGCCCACCCACTGGTGGGCGGCCGTAGCGGCACCCAGAGGCAACCGCAGGCCCTTCTGTCACGCCACCCACGGGTGGAGCGGCCGTGGCGGCACACCCAAAGGCAAACGCAGGCCCTTCTGCCGCCCCACCCGGCGGGGTGGGCGGCCGTAGCGGCTTTTACCCAAGGCACCGCATACACAGTTCTGCACGCCCACCTACGGGTGGGTTGGTCGTTGCGTCAACCCTGAGGAAAACGCAGGCCCTTCTGCACGCCCACCCACGTGTGGGCCGGCTATGGCGGCACACTCAGAGGCAAACGGAAACCCTTCTGCACGCCCACCCACGGGTGGGCCGGCCGTGGCGGCACACTCAGAGGCAAACGCAAACCCTTCTGCACGCCCACCCACGGGTGGGCCGGCCGTGGCGGCACACGCGGAGGCAAACGCAGGCCCTTCTGCACTCCCATCCACGGGTAGGCCGGCCGTGCCTGCACACCCAGAGGCAACCGCAGGGCCTTCTGCACGCCCACCCACGGGTGGGCCCGCCGTGGCTGCAAAACCAGGGGAAAATGCAGGCCCTACTGCACGCCCACCCACTGGTGGGCCGGCCGTGGCGGCACACCCAGAGGCACACGCAAACAGTTCTGCACGCCCACCCACTGGTGGGCCGGCCATGGCGGCACACCCAATGGCAAACGCAAACATTTCTGCACGCCCACCCAGGGGAAAGCTGGTCGTTGCGTCAACCCAGAGGCAACCGCAGGCCCTTCTGCACGCCCACACACGGGTGGGCCTACCGTGGCGGCACACCCCGAGGCAACCTCAGGCCCTTCTGCACGCCCACCCACGGGTGGGCCGGCCGTGGCGGCACATTAAGAGGCACAGCCAAACAGTTCTGCACGCCCACCCACGGGTGGGCCTACCGTGGCTGCACACCCAGAGGCAACCGCAGGGCCTTATACACGCCTATACACGGGTGGGCCGGCCGTGGCGGCACACCCAGAGGCACACGCTAACAGTTCTGCACGCCCACCCACGGGTAAGCTGGCGGTTGCGACATCCCAGAAGAAAATGCAGGCCCTTCTGCACGCCCACCCACGGGTGGGCTGGCCGTGGCGGCACAACCAGATGTACCCGCAGGACCTTCTGCACTCCCACCCACGGGTAGGCCGGCCGTGGCTGCACACCCAGAGGCAACCGCAGGGCCTTCTGCACGCCTACACATGGGTGGGCCAGCCGTGGCGGCACACCCAGAGGCACACTCAAACAGTTCTGCACGCACACCCACGGCTAAGCTGGTCGTTGCGTCAACCCAGAAGAAACTGCAGGCCCTTCTGCACGCCCACCCACGGTTGGGCTGGCCGTGGCGGCACACCCAGAGGTAACCGCAGGCCCTTCTGCACGCCCACCCACGGGTAGGCCGGCCGTGGCTGCACACCAAGAGGCAAACGAAGGGCCTTCTGCACACCCTCCAATGGGTGGTCCGGCCGTGGCGGCACACCCAGAGGCAAACGCAGCCCTTTCTCCACGCCCACCCACGGGTGGGCCCGCCGTGGCGGCACAACCAGGGGCAACCGCAGGCCCTTCTGCACGCCCACCCACAGGTGGGCCGGCCGTGGCGGCACACCCAGAGGCACACGCAAACAGTTCTGCACGCCCACCCACGGTTGGCCGGCCGTGGCTGCACACCCAGAGGCAACCGCAGGGCCTTCTGCACGCCCACCCACGGGTGGGCTGGCCGTGGCGGCACACCCAGAGGCACACGCAAACAGTTCTGCACGCCCACCTACGGGTGGGCCGGCCGTGGCGGCACACTCAGAGGCAAACGCCAAACAGTTCTGCACCCCACCCACGGGAGGGCTGGTCGTTGCCTCAAGCCAGAGGAGACCGCAGGCCCTTCTGCCCTCCCACCCACAGGTGGGCCGACCGTGGCGGCACACCCAGGGGCAACCGCAGGCCCTTCTGCACGCCCACCCACGGGTGTGCCGGCCGTGGCGGCACACCCAGAGGCAACCTCAGGCCCTTCTGCACGCCCACACACAGGTGGGCCGGCCGTAGCAACACAGCCAGAGGCAACCGCAGGCCCTTCTGCACGCCCACCCACTGATGAGCCGGCCGTGGCAACACACCCAGAGGAAACCGAAGGCCCTTCTGCATGCCCACCCACGGGTGGGCCTACCGTGGCGGCACACCCAGAGGCAACCGCAGGGCCTTCTGCACGCCCACCCTCTGGTGGGCCGGCCGTGTGACACCCAGAGGCAAAGCAGAGCCCTTCTTCACGCCCCACCCACGGGTGGGCCGGCCGTCATGCAGCACCCAGAGGCACACGCAGAAACAATTCTGCAGCCCACCCACGGGTGGGCTGGCCCGGCTTGCACACCAGGGGTATCGCAGGCCCTTCGGCATGCCCACCCACGGGTAGGCCGGCCGTGGCTGCACACCCAGAGGTAACCGCGAGGCCCTTCTGCACACCCACCCAATGGTGGGCCGGCCGTGGGGGCACACTCAGAGGCAAAGCGTAAGCCCTTCTTCCACGCCCCACCCACGGAATGGGCGGCCGTGGCGCACACCCAGAGGCAACCGCAGGCCCTTCTGCACGCCCACACACGGGTGGGCCTACCGTAGCGGCACACCCGGGGGCAACCTCAGGCCCTTCTGCCGCCCCACCCACGGGTGGGCCGACGTCGCGGCACACCCAGAGGCACACCCAAACAGTTCTGCACGCCCACCCACGGGTGGGCCGGCCGTAACAACACACCCAGAGGCACACGCTAACAGTTCTGCACGCCCACCCACGGCGTGAAGCTGGTCGTTCGTCATCCCAGAAGAAAAATGCAGGCCCTTCTGCACGCCCACACACAGGTGGGCTGGCCGTATGGCACACCGGATGTACCCGCGAGGCCCTTTAGCACGCCCACCCGCGGGTAGGCCGGCCGTGGGCGGCACACCCAGAGGCACTGCGCTAACAGTTCTGCACGCCCACCCACGGGGTAAGCTGGCGGTTACGCGACATCCCAGAAGAAAATGCAGGCCCTTCTGCACGCCCACCCACGGGTGGGCTGGCCGTGGCGGCACAACCAGATGTACCCGCAGGACCTTCTGCACTCCCACCCACGGGTAGGCCGGCCGTGGCTGCACACCCAGAGGCAACCGCAGGGCCTTCTGCACGCCTACACATGGGTGGGCCAGCCGTGGCGGCACACCCAGAGGCACACTCAAACAGTTCTGCACGCACACCCGCGGCTAAGCTGGTCGTTATGAGTCAACCCAGAAGAAACTGCAGGCCCTTCTGCACGCCCACCCACGGTTGGGCTGGCCGTGGCGGCACACCAGAGGTAACCGCGAGGCCCTTCTGCACGCCCACCCACGGGTAGGCCGGCCGTGGCTGCACACCAAGAGGCAAACGAAGGGCTTTCTGCACACCCTCCAATGGGTGGTCCGGCCGTGGCGGCACACCCAGAGGCAAACGCAGCCCTTTCTCCACGCCCACCCACGGGTGGGCCCGCCGTGGCGGCACAACCAGGGGCAACCGCGCGGGCCTTCTGCAGCCCACCCACAGGTGGGCCGCGGCCGTGGCGGCACACCCAGAGGCACCGCATAAACAGTTCTGCACGCCCACCCACGGGTTGGCCGGCCGTGGCTGCACACCCAGAGGCAACCGCAGGGCCTTCTGCACGCCCACCCACGGGTGGACCGGCCGTGGCGGCACACCCAGAGGCACACGCAAACAATTCTGCACGCCCACCCACGGGTGGGCCGGCCGTGGCGGCACACTCAGAGGCAAACGCAAACAGTTCTGCACGCCCACCTACGGGAGGGCTGGTCGTTGCCTCAAGCCAGAGGAGACCGCAGGCCCTTCTGCCCTCCCACCCACAGGTGGGCCGTACGGCGGCACACCCAGGAGCAACCGCAGAGCCCTTCTGCACGCCCACTGCCACGGTGTGCCGGCCGTGGCGGCACACCCAGAGGCAACCTCAGGCCCTTCTGCGCCCACACACAGGTGGGCCGGCCGTAGCACAAAAAAGCCAGAGGCAACCGCAGGCCCTTCTGCACGCCCACCCACTGATGAGCCGGCCGTGGCAACACACCCAGAGGAAACCGAAGGCCCTTCTGCATGCCCACCCACGGGTGGGCCTACCGTGGCGGCACACCCAGAGGCAACCGCAGGGCCTTCTGCACGCCCACCCTCTGGTGGGCCGGCCGTGGCGGCACACCCAGAGGCAAAAGCAGGCCCTTCTTCACGCCCACCCACGGGTGGGCCGGCCGTGGCGGCACACCCAGAGGCACACGCAAACAATTCTGCACGCCCACCCACGGGTGGGCTGGCCGTGGCGGCACACCCAGGGGTAATCGCAGGCCCTTCGGCATGCCCACCCACGGGTAGGCCGGCCGTGGCTGCACACCCAGAGGTAACCGCAGGCCCTTTCTGCACACCCGCAATGGTGGGCCGGCCGTGGGGGCACACTCCAGAGGCAAAGCGCAAACCCTTCTTCACGCCCACCCACAGAATGGGCCGGCCGTGGCGGCACACCCAGAGGCAACCGCAGGCCCTTCTGCACGCCCACACACGGGTGGGCCTACCGTGGCGGCACACCCCGGGGCAACCTCAGGCCCTTCTGCACGCCCACCCACGGGTGGGCCGGCCGTGGCGGCACACCCAGAGGCACACCCAAACAGTTCTGCACGCCCACCCACGGGTGGGCCGGCCGTGGCAACACACCCAGAGGCACACGCTAACAGTTCTGCACGCCCACCCACGCGTAAGCTGGTCGTTGCGTCATCCCAGAAGAAAATGCAGGCCCTTCTGCACGCCCACACACAGGTGGGCTGGCCGTGGCGGCACACCCGGATGTACCCGCAGGCCCTTTAGCACGCCCACCCACGGGTAGGCCGGCCGTGGCTGCACACCCAGAGGCAACCGCAGGGCCTTCTGCACACCCACCAACGGGTGGGCCGGCCGTGGCGGCACACCCAGGAGCAACCGCAGGCCCCACTGCACGCCCACCCACGGGTGGGCCGGCCGTGGCGGCACACCCAGAGGCAAACGCAGGCCTTTCTGCACGCCCACCAACGGGTGGGCCGGCCGTGGCGGCACACCCAGAGGCACACGCAAACACTTCTGCACGCCCACCCACGGTTGGCCGGCCGTGGCGGCACACCCAAAGGCACACGCACACAGTTCTGCACGCCCACCTACGGGTGGGCTGGTCGTTGCTGTCAACCCAGGGGCAACCGCAGGCCCTTCTGCACGCCCACCCACGGGTGGTCCGGCCGTAGCGGCATACCCAGGGGCACAGGCAAATAGTTCTCCACGCCCACCCACGGGTGAGCCGGCCGTTGCGTAAACCCAGAGGCAACCGCAGACCCTTCTGCACGCCCACCCACTGATGAGCCGGCCGTGGCAACACACCCAGAGGAAACCGCAGGCCCTTCTGCACGCCCACCCACGGGTGGGCCGACCGTGTCGGCACACCCAGAGGCACACGCAATAGTTCTGCACGCCGCACCCACGGGTAGGCCGGCCATGGCTGCACACCCAGAGGCAACCGTAGTACCTTCTGCACGCCCACACACTGGTGGGCCGGCCGTGGCTGCACACCCAGAGGCAACCGCAGGCCCTTCTGCACGCCACCCACGGGTGGGCCGGCCGTGACGGCACACCCAAAGGCACACGCAAACAATTCTGCATGCCCACCCACGGGTGGGTTGGTCGTTGCGTCAACCCAGAGGAAACCGCAGGTTTTTCTGCACGCCCACCCACGGGTGGGCCGGCCGTGGCGGCACACTCAGAGGCAAACGCAAACCCTTCTGCACGCCCACCCACGGGTAGGCCGGCCGTGGCTGCACACCCAGAGGAAAACGCAGGCCCTTCTACACACCCACCCACTGGTGGGCCGGTCGTGGCGGCACACTCAGAGGCAAAAGCAAACCCTTCTGCACGTTCACCCACGGGTGGGCTGGGCGTGGCGGCACACCCAGATGTACACGCAGGCCCTACTGCACTCCCACCCACGGGTGGGCCGACCGTGGCGGCACACCCAGAGGCAAACGCAAACAGTTCTGCACGCCCAGCTACGGGAGGGCTGGTCGTTGCGTCAACCCAGAGGAAACCGCAGGCCCTTCTGCACACCCACCCACGGGTGGGCTGGCCGTGGCGACACACCCAGAGGCAAACGCAGGCCCCTCTGCACACCCACCAATGGGTGGGCCGGCCGTGGCGGCACACCCAGGAGCAACCGCAGGCCCCACTCCACGCCCACGCAGGGGTGGGCCGGCCGTGGCGACACACCCAGAGGCAAACGCAGGCCTTTCTGCACGCCCACCCACGGGTGGGCCCGCCGTGGCGGGACATCCAGGGGCAACCGCAGGCCCTTCTGCACGCCCACCCACGGGTGGGCCGGCCGTGGCTGCACACCCAGGGGCAACCGCAGGCCCTTCTGCACGCCCACCCACAGGTGAGCCGGCTGTGGCGGCACACCCATAGCCACATGCAAACAGTTCTGCACGCGCACCCACGGGTAGGACGGCCATGGCTGCACACCCAGAGGCAACCGCAGGGCCTTCTGCACGCCCACCCACTGGTGGGCCGGCCGTGGCGGCACACCCAGAGGCAAACGCAGGCCCTTTCTGCACGCCACGCACGGGTGGGCCGGCCGTGGCGGCACACCCAGATGCAACCTCAGGCCCTTCTGCACGCCCACCCACGGGTGGGCCGGCCGTGGCGGCACACCCAAAGGCACACGCAAACAATTCTGCACGCCCTCCTACGGGTGGGTTGTTCGTTGCGTCAACCCAGTAGAAACCGCAGGCCCTTCTGCACGCCCTCCCACGGGAGGGCCGGCTGTGCGGCACACTCAGAGGCAAATGGAAACCCTTCTGCACGCCCACCCACGGGTGGGCCGGCCGTGGCGGCACACCCAGAGGCAAACGCAGGCCCTTCTGCACGCCCACCCACGGGTAAGCTGGTCGTTGCGTCAACCCAGAAGAAACTGCAGGCCCTTCTGCACGTTCACCCACGGGAGGGCTGGCCGTGGCGGCACACCCAGAGGTAATCGCAGGACCTTCTGCACTCCCACCCACGGGTAGGCGGGCCGTGCATGCACACCCAGAGGCAACCGCAGGGCCTTCTGCACACCCACCCACGGGTGGGCCGGCCGTGGCGGCACACCCAGGGGAAAATGCAGGCCCTTCTGCACGCCCACCCACGGGTGGGCAGGCCGTGGCGGCACACCCAGAGGCACACCCAAACAGTTCTGCACGCCCAGCCACGGGTGGGCCGGCCGTGGCGGCACACCCAGAGGCACACGCTAACAGTTCTGCACGCCCACCCACGGGTAAGCTGGTCGTTGCATCATCCCAGTAGAAAAGGCAGGCCCTTCTGCACGCCCACCCACGGTAGGGGCTGGCCGTGGCGGCACACCCAGATGTACACGCAGGCCCTTCTGCACTCCCACCCACGGGTAGGCCGGCCGTGGCTGCACACCCAGAGGCAACCGCAGGCCCTTCTGCACGCCCACCCACGGGTGGGCTGGCCGTGGCTGCACACCCAGAGGTAACCGCAGGCCCTTCTGCACTCCCACCCACGGGTAGGCCGGCCGTGGCTGCACACCAGAGGCAAACGCAGGCCCTTCTGCACGCCCACACACGGGTGGGCCCGCCGTGGCTGCAAAACCAGGAGCAAGCGCAGGCACTTCTGCACGCCCACCCACTGGTAGGCCGGCCGTGGCGGCACACCCAGAGGCACACGCAAACAGTTCTGCACGCCCACCCACGGGTGGGTCGGCCGTAGCGGCACAACCAGAGGCAACCGCAGGGCCTTCTGCACGCCCACCCACGGGTGGGCCGGCTGTGGCGGCACACCCAGAGCCACACGCAAACAGTTCTGCACGCCCACCCACGGGTGGGCCGACCCTGGCGGCACACCCAGAGGCAAAAGCAAACAGTTCTGCACGCCCACCTACGGGAGGGCTGGTCGTTGCGTCAACCCAGAGGAAACCGCAGGCCCTTCTGCCCGCCCACCCACAGGTGGGCCGGCCGTGGCGGCACACCCAAGGGCAACCGCAGGCCCTTCTGCACGCCCACCCACGGGTGGGCCGGCCGTGGCGGCACACCCAGAGGCAACTACAGGCCCTTCTGCACGCCCACACACGGGTGGGCCCGCCGTGGCTGCAAAACCAGGAGCAAGCGCAGGCACTTCTGCACGCCCACCCACTGGTAGGCCGGCCGTGGCGGCACACCCAGAGGCACACGCAAACAGTTCTGCACGCCCACCCACGGGTGGGTCGGCCGTAGCGGCACACCCAGAGGCAACCGCAGGGCCCTTCTGCGCCCACCCACGCGGGTGGGCCGGTATGGCGGCACACCCAGAGCCACACGCGAAACAGTTCTGCACGCCCACCCACGGGTGGGCCGACTGGCGGCACACCCAGAGGCAAAGCAAACAGTTCTGCACGCCCACCTACAGGGAGGGCTCGTTCGCGTCAACCCAGAGGAAACGCAGGCCCTTCTGCCCGCCCACCCACAGGTGGGCCGGCCGTGGCTGCACACCCAGGGGCAACCGCAGGGCCCTTCTGCACGCTTAATCCCACGGGTGGGCCGGGCCGTCGCTGACACACCCAGAGGCAACTAGCAGGCCCTTCTGCACGCCCACCCACGGGTGGGCCGGCCGTGCTGTACACGCCAGAGGCAACCGCGAGGCCCTTCTGCACGCCCACCCACGGGTGGGCCTACCGTCGGCGGCACACCCAGAGGCACACGCAAATAGTTCTGCACGCCCACCCACGGGAGGGCCGGCCGTTCCTGCACACCCAGAGGCAACCGCAGGGCCTTCTGCACGCCCACCCACTGGTGGGCCGGCCGTGGCGGCACACACAGATGTGAATCGCAGGCCCTTCTTCACGCCCACACACGGGTGGGCCGGCCGTGGCGGCACACCCATTGGCAAACGCAGGCCCCTCTTCTCGACCACCCACGGGTGGGCCGGCCGTGGCAGCACACCCAGAGGCACACGCAAACAATTCTGCACGCCCACCTACGGGTGGGTTGGTCGTTGGGTCAACCCAGAGGAAACCGCAGGCCCTTCTGCACGCCCTCCCACTGGTAGGCCGACCGTGGGGGCACACTCAGAGGCAAACGCAAACCCTTCTGCACGCCCTCCCACGGGTGGCCTGGCCGTGGCGGCACACCCAGAGGCAACCGCAGGCCCTTCTGCACGCCCACTCACGGGTGGGCCGGCCGTGGCGGCACACCCAGAGCCACACGCAAACAGTTCTGCACGCCCACCCACGAGTGGGCCGGCCGTTGCGGCACGCCCAGAGCCACACGCAAACATTTGTGCACGCCCACCCACGGGTGGGCCGGCCGTGGCGGCACACCCAGAGGCAAACGCAGGCCCTTCTGCACGCCCACCCACGGGTGGGCCGGCCGTGGCGGCACACACAGAGGAACCGCAAACAGTTCTACACGCCCACCTACGGGCGGGTTGGTCGTTGCGTCAACCCAGAGGAAACCGCAGGCCCTTCTGCATGCCCACCCACAGGTAGGCCGGCCGTGGCGGCACACTCAGAGGCAAACGCAAACCCTTCTGCACGCCCAACCACGGGTGGGCCGGCCATGGCGCCACACTCAGAGGCAAACGCAAACCCTTCTGCACGCCCACCCAGGGGTGGGCCGGCCGTGGCGGCACACCCAGAGGCAACCGCAGGCCCTTCTGCACGCCCACCTACGGGTGGGCCGGCCGCGGGCGCACACCCAGAGGCACACGCAAACAGTTCTGCACGCCCACCCACGGGTAAGCTGGTCGCTAAGCGCCCACCCAGAAGAAACTGCAGGCCCTTCTGCACGCCCACCCACGGGTGGGCTGACCGTGAGGCACACCCAGAGGTAAACGCAGGCCCTTCTGCATGCCCACCCACGGGTAAGTCCCGCCGTGGCTGCACACCCAGAGGCAACCGCAGGGCCTTCTGAACACCTACACACACGGTGGGCCGCCGTGGCGGCACACCCTAGAGGCAAACGCAGGCCCTTCTGCACTTCACACGGGTGGGCCGCCGTGCGCACAGCCAGGGGAAACTCAGGCCCTTCTGCACTTCACCCACGGGTGGGCCGACCCGTGGCGGCAGACCCAGAGCCACACGCAGTTCTGCTCGCACCACCCAGGGGTGGAGCCGGCCGTGGCGGCACACCCAGAGGCACACGCGAAACAGTTCTGCACGCCCATCCCACGGGTAAGCTGGTCGCTAAGGCCAACCCAGAAGAATCTGCAGTCCCGCTCTGCACTTCACTCCACCGGGTGGGCTGGCCGTCACGCACACCCAGATGTAACAGCAGGCCCTTCTGCACTCCACCCACGGGTAGGCCGGCCGTGGCTGCACACCCAGAGGCAAACGCAGGGCCTTCTGCACGCCCCACCCACTGGTGGGTCGGGCCGTGAGGCACACCTAGAGGCAACCGCGAGGCCCTTCTTCACGCTCACCCACGGGTGGGCCGGACGTCGGCGGCACACACAGAGGCAACCGCAGGCCCTTCTGCACTCCACCCACGGGTAGGCCGCCGTGGCTGCACACCCAGAGGCAAACTGCAGGGCCTTCTGCACGCCCACCACTGGTGGGCCGGCCGTGGATGCGACAACCCAGAGGCAACCGCGAGGCCTTCTTCACGCTCACCCACGGGTGGGCCGGCGTGGCGGCACACCCAGAGGCAACCGCAGGCACTTCTTCACGCCCACCCACGGGTGGGCCGGAAGTGGCAGCACACCCAGAGGCACAGGCAAACAATTCTTCACGCCCACCTACGGGTGGGGTTGCGTCGATAGGGCCAACCCAGAGGAAACCGCGAGGCCCTTCTGCACGCCCTCCCACTGGTAGGCCGACCGTGGCGGCACACTCAGAGGCAAACGCAAACCCTTCTGCACGCCCACCCACGGGTGGGCTGGCCGTGGCGGCACACCCAGAGGCAACCGCAGGCCTTTTCTGCACGCCCCACTCACGGGTGGGCCGGCCGTGGAGGCAAACCCAGAGCCACACGCAGTCAGTTCTGCACGCCCACCCACAGTGGGTCGCCGTGCACGTACAGAGCCACACGCAAACATTTGTGCAGCCACCCGCGGTGGGCCGACGTAGCGGCACACCCAGAGGCAAACGCAGGCCCTTCTGCACGCCCACCCACGGTGGGCCGCGTCGGCAGCACACACAGAGGCACACGCCAAACAGTTCTACCGCCCACCTACGGGTGGGCTGGTCGCTATGCTCACCCAGAGGAAACACGCAGGCCCTTCTGCACGCCCACCCACGGTGGGCCGCCCGTATGCACACCCAGGGGCACACGGTAATAGTCTTCTGCACGCCCTACCCACGGTGAGCCGCCCGTGCGCAACCCAGAGGCAAACGCGAGACCCCTTCTGCACGCCCCACCCACGCGGGTCGTGCGGCCGCTGCACACCCAGAGGCAAACGCAGAGCCCTTCTGCACGCCCCACCCACAGGGTGGGCTGGCCGTCGGCGACACCCAGAGGCAACCGCGAGGCCCTTCTGCACGCCACTCACGGGTGGGCCGGCCGCGGCGCACACCCAGAGGCACACGTCGAAACAGTTCCTGCACGCCCACCCACGAGTGGGTCGGCCGTTGAGGGCACGCCCAGAGCCACACGAACAGTTGTGCACGCCACCACGGGTGGGCCGCTGTGGCGACACCCAGAGGCAAACGCAGGCCGTTCAGCACGCCCACCACGGGTGGGCCGGCCATGCCAGCACACTCAGAGGCAAACACAAACCCTTCTGCAGCCCACCCACGGGTAGTCGAGCCGCGGCGGCACACCCGGAGGCAAAGCGCAGGGCCCTTCTGCACACCCACCACGGGTGGGCCGCCGTGGCGGCACACCCAGGGGGAAAACGCAGGCCCTTCTGCACGCCCACTCCACGGTGGGCCGCCGTGTCGCACACTCCAGAGGCACACGCAAACAGTTCTGCACGCCTCACCCACGGGTAAGCTGGTCGCTAAGGCCAACCCAGAAGAAACTGCAGGCCTTCTGCACTCCCACCCAGGGTGGGCCGGCCGTGGCTGCACACTCCCAGAGGCAAACGCAGGCCTTCTGCACGCCCACCCACGGGGTGGGCCGGCCGGCATGCACACCCAGAGGCACACCGCAGCGAGCCTTCTGCACGCTCACCCACTGGTGGGCCGGGCCGTATGGGGCACATTCCCAGAGGCAAAACGCGAAAGCCCTTCTGCACGCCCCACCCACGGGTAGGGCTCGGCCGAGACTGCACACTCAGAGGGCACACCGCAGGGACCTTTCTGCACGCTCCCACTCCACTGGGTGCGGCCGCTGGCATGCACACCCAGGGGCACACGCAGGCCCTTCTGCACGCCTACCCACGGGTGGGCCGGGCCGTGGCGGGCACACCCAGAGGCACACTCGAAACAGTTCTGCACGCCCACCCACGGAAAGCTGGTCGTTGCGTCAACCCAGAAAGAAACTGCAGGCCCCTTTCTGCACGCTCACCCACGGGTGGGCCGGCCGTGGAGGCACACCCAGAGGCAAACGCAGGCCCTTCTGCAGTCCCACCCACGGGTAGGCCGGCCCGTGGCTGCACACCCAGAGGCAACCGCAGGGCCCTTCTGAACACCCACCCAAGGGGTTGGCCGGCCATGGCGGCACACCCAGAGGCAAACGCGAGGCCCTTCTGCACGCCTACATATGTGGGCCGGTCGCAGCGGCACATCCCAGAGGGGAACCTCAGGCCCTTCTGCACGCCACCCACGGGTGGGCCGCCATGGCGGCACACCCAGAGCCACACGCAAACAGTTCTGCACGCCCACCCAGGGTGGGCCGCCGTCAGCGCACACCCAGAGGCACACGCGAACAGTTCTGCACGCCCCACCCACGGGTAAGCTGGTCGCTAGGCCAACCCAGAAGAAACTGCAGGCCCGTCTGCACTTCACCCACGGTGTGCCGGGCCGTGGGCGGCACACCCAGATGTAACCGCAGGCCCTTCTGCACTCCACCCAGGTAGGCCGGCCGTGGCTGCACACCCAGCGCAACCGCAGGGCTTTTCTGCACGCCTCACCCACTGGTGGGCCGCCGTGGCGCACACTTCCAGAGGCAACCGCAGGCCCTTCTCACGCCCACCCATCGGGTGGGCCGCCGTGGCTGCACACCCAGAGGCAACCGCAGGCCCTTCTGCACGCCCACTCCAGGGTGGTGGGCCGTGGCGTGCACACCCAGAGGCACACACATACAAACAGTTCTGCACGCCCACCTACGGGTGGGTTGGTCGTGCGTCAACCCAGAGGCAACCGCAGGCCCTTCTGCACGCTTCACTCACGGGTCAGGTGGGCTGTGGCGGCACACCCAGATCTACACGCGAAACAGTTCTGCACGCCACCCACGAGTAGGCCGCCGCTAAGGCACCAGAGCACACGCAAAGTCAGTTGTGCACGCCACTCCACGGGTGGGCCGGCCGTATGCACACCCAGAGGCAAACGCGAGGCTCTTTCGCACGCCCACCCACGGGTGGGCCGCCGTGGCTTCACACTCAGAGGCAAACACAAACCTTCTGCACGTTCACCCACGGGTGGGCCGCCGCGGCAGCACACTCGAGGCAAACGCAGGCCCTTCTGCACGCCTCACACACGGGTGGGCCTACCGTGCGGCACACCCAGGGGAAAAGCAGGCCCTTCTGCACGCCACACCCACGGGTGGGCCGGGCCGCATGCACACCCAGAGGCACACACGAACAGTTCTGCACGCCCACCCACGGGTAAGCTGGTCGCTAAGGCCAACCCAGAAGAAACTGCAGGCTCTGCACGCTTCACACATCGGGTGGGCTGCCGCCGGCTGCACAACACAGAGGTAATCGCGAGGCCCTTCTGCACTCCCCCACCCAGGGTAGTGGCCGCGGGCGCACACCCCAGAGGCAAACGCAAACCCTTCTGCACGCCACTCCAGGGTGGGCCGGCCGCGGGCGCACACCCAGAGCCACACGCAAACAGTTGTGCACGCCACCCACGGTGGGCCGCCGTGGCGGCACACCCAGAGGCAAACGCAGGCTCCTTCTGCACGCCCCACACACGGTAGGCCGATCGGAGCTGCACAACCAGAGGCAACCGCAGGGCCTTCTGCACACTCCACCAACGGGTGGGCCGGGCCGTATGCACACCCAGGGGAAAAATGCAGGCCCTACTGCACGCCCACTCCACGGTGGGCCGCCGCGGGCGCACACCCAGAGGCACACTCAAACAGTTCCTGCACGCCCCACCCACGGAAAGCTGGTCGCTATAGGCCAACTTAAAAGAAACTGCAGGCCCTTTCTGCACGCCACCACGGGTGGGCTGGCCGGGAGGCACACCCAGAGGTAAACGCAGGCCCTTCTGCATGTCCCCACCCACGGGTAGTCCGCCGCGGGCTGCACACCCAGAGGCAACCGCAGGGCCTTCTGAACACTCCACCAAGGTGGGCCGCCAGGCGGCACACACCGCAGGCAAACGCAGGCCTCTTCTGCACTTCACACACGGTGGGCCGCCGCGGGCGGCACAGCCAGGGGGAACTCAGGCCTTCTGCAACGCTTCACCCACGGTAACAGCTGGCACGAAAACGCGAAAGCGTTTCACGATAAAATGCGAAACGAAACACCCAAATTATTATTCGAACGAAGACCA
>JAPFBE010000892.1:0-21594 GCA_034336665.1 Luscinia megarhynchos | reverse complement strand
ATATTGTCCTTCTAATGCTGCTTCAACTGTTAACTACACAGATATGCAACGTTTAAAATCTGTAGCTAAGTTGTGTTTGTGTGTGTGTGTTTTAAGTGAAACCTTTTCCATTAGGGAAATTTCAGTACCTACTGGGATGCCTGTTCAACTGTTTTGTAAATATATTTTCAGGTAAAATTGCCCATTATATTCTAACAAAAATGTGTTGTTCTCCACTGGGAAAGGCCCTTGGGAACGTTCAGGCTGAACAGTTTCACATGATTTCATGGTTTTCCCCTCTGTGGGGAACTGATATCTACTAATAGCATGTGTTTGGTAAGTTAATTATGGGTTTTTTAGCTGTCATTTAGGAATCTGAAAATGGTGATTGAATTCCATGTTTTAGGTTCTATACTAATTAAAACTTTCTAAGCAAAAGAATGTGCTCATAAACACCTTGACTTTGGGAAAAAAAATCAAATGAAAACGAGTGAATAATTATATGATCTAATGATTTGATGGTTTTCTGATTCTGATGATATAAAACACCATAAAAGTAGTTTTGTGATACTTCAGTAACCTTTAGGTATTCTATTGTCTTTTACATATTGCATTATGTGTGAAGGCTAATTAACACTATCATCCATGTCATAATTTCAAATTAGACCCATCATTATGTTTAGTTATTACAGAAGTTTTTTGTTCATCTCTGATGGATATTAAGCACTAGTTTATGAAATTGCAATCACAGTTGTTTGGCATATTAGTAGCACTTCATTTTAATAGCAATGATTGTAATGAACTCATTTGGGATTCCTGTAGAACTAACATTTATTTCCATAAAGCATTTCACAGTAATTGAACATTAGTTCAGTTATGAATGCTGGATTGCTGCCAGAATATTTCTTTCCTTCTATTTTTGCTTCTTTTTTCCTCACTGTGGATTTTTGTAAACCTATCTTTCTGCTTCATTGCCAATTAGATCATTAAATCTATGGTTGGATTCTTAGCTAGCATAAATTTGACCTCAATGGAAGTATCCTGATGAACACTGATGAACTGGATGTTAGTTTTTGCTGTATTTTAGTAAATTATCAACTTTTTAATCTAAGAGACTTTTGTGAGGAAGTTGGCTTTTTATATTATTTTTGTAGACATGCAATTGAAGCATCCTTCTATATACAAGATCAAAAAAACTCCACAAAAATGTGCTGTGTAGGGGTTGTGTTTCAGGCTATACTTGATTTTACTGAAAATATCACAAGTAAGAGGATCTGAAACCAATCCTAAAACTGTTTTCACACTTGAATCAGCTTTTGTGATGGGAATTATTTCAGTCATAGC
Organism: Luscinia megarhynchos; assembly: GCA_034336665.1. NCBI lineage: Eukaryota > Metazoa > Chordata > Aves > Passeriformes > Muscicapidae > Luscinia > Luscinia megarhynchos. The sequence goes on along the minus strand of JAPFBE010000892.1, from coordinate 20,271 downwards.
ATTACATAGCATTCTGCAGTAATTTATTAAACAGTTATTGAGACCTCCTTTGTTCCTTTGCTTAGAAGAAAAATGGGTTATTCAGAAGACAAGTGTAAATACAGTCTAACTTTGATTCAACAGTAAGATGGAAATTCAAGTCCAAGTTCAAAGTTCAAAGAGGAGCCTATGCATTGTTTGATAGACAAATTTTTCACTTGCTGCACAGGATATTTATGATATTGGATAATACCTCTTGCAAATAGCTTTCAGGGTCTCTCAACCATTTTCAAGAATGTTTTATGCAATTGTGATAAAAGGACAGAGATTGAAAAATGGATGCCATTTTAACAACACAAGTTATTTTACATATAAATTATCTTCTTGCATCTATGCCATAGAGTGAGTGGATAGTTGATTGTTACATAGAAGGCATTAACAACGATGGGTTTTTTTCTATCAAAGCAGTTATTCTGAGTTATATTTGGAATTTTTGAAAAAATGATTCCTCATTCTTCAAGTATAAAATTAGGTACAGCTTTCATGATGGATTATTCAATAACAATTTCTGTAAAAATTAAGTATCTATTTCCCATTTCTAAAAAAGAAAAATACCCTCTCCCCCAAAAAAACCAAGAGGGAGGGGGTGAAAGCATTGGATATCTGCATAAACTATGAAAGTACTTCAGCAATGAAATTAAAAAATAGGAAATCAATAGAATAGACTCTGACATGAGCAAAGACTTGCAATTTACCAGATGTAGCAAATTCCAAATATTTTCAGTTTTTGAAATAACTGTTTAGCCAACATTAAGTCACTAGAATGAGACTTGATAAAGGTTTGGAATAGCTGTCTGTATTAAACCTACTTCCATGGTACATCTGCCAGAGAATAAAAATAATATTATTTAAAATTAATAATATATAAGATTATATATTATAACAATATATAATAATATATTGTTTATATTATATAAATAAAATAATATTATTTTTAAATATTCTGTGAGTCTATGGTGAAAATTTCACAAAACTTGAACCAACAAGTTGTGATAGATTCTCCCTGGTGAATCCAGGGAAAGCCTCGGTTTACAACTTGAAAGTCTGAAGCTTCCCAATTAGAGAAGAGTAGAAAGCTTAGCATGGCCTTAGGTGTGAGTTAGATGCTCCTCACAAAAATAAGTTTCATCTCATATGGTATTTACTTGCAAAATAGCAACATTAAACACTTTATATTGTTGCTGAATTTTTTCCTTTTTTAAGATAAAAATGAGAGATTTGAACAATTGGATTAATCAAATCTTGGACTAAAAAAAGCTGCAGTCTTTTAATACTGTGGCTTTTTTTTCCCTGGATTTTCTTTTTTTCTTCCTCCCACTGGAAATAACTGTAAAAAATCAAGTCAAATATTGTAAATAACTGTAAAAATGTAGTCAAATAAGAGAAACACTAATGGAAGTAAAATTTTGGACAGGTCAATAGACTTGAACAAACACTGTGTTCAAAACTAATGTAATAGAGTCATTACTGAAATCTTGAAATGGCCAGCAAGAAAAGGCATTTACCAGTACTGAAGAGTTTTTTGACTGAACTACAAGAAATCATACATGGAGGTTAGAAAATAAGACTTTATTGCCTCAAGCTAAATGTCCAAAACCGAAATCCATGTAAAAGTGAATTTGTTATAGTAGTGAATCTATCTCTTTGCTACGGTTGTGCTGTTTATGGTCTCAGAGATTTTTTCTTTCCTTTCATTGTTACAATGTGATAGTTTGCCTGCTCATTTGTTAGTACTTCAGTTTGGGGTAACTGGTTTTTTTGAAGCATTATCTCCTAGCAGGTGTTGATTTACACCAAGTATATAAGCTAGAAGATATTTTTCTGCGAATGTCAGACTGGTAGCTCACCTACTGCTCTTGCTAAATGGAGTTGTGAGGGTCCAAACCCACCACTCGTTTGGACAGCCTTGACCCATGTATTTGGGATGTTTGGTCCAGAAGACACGTAGTCTAAAGTCTGACTCTGAAATGTTCAAAGCAAGGTTGGCAATGGAGCATGCTCAGCACCATCAGCTTTGATCTACTTTGATCTACTGATCTCCTGTTCTGCTGAATTGTTAATGTCAGCCCAGCCTTTCTTAATAAAAAAGTTGAAAGTAGAATGGCAAAATTGATTAGTACTACTGAAGAAAAAAGATCACTGAGGCTTTTATTAAGATTGAGTACTAGAACCATACTGAGTACAAATGGAAGGGGAGAACTCAAAAATAACTAAGCAAACAACTTAGAGGGCAGGAAAAAACCTTTCCAGGAAAATAAGATAAAAGGTCATGGTTATGATGTAATTCTTAAAATAGTTAGAGCCGTGCCTTTGCCTGGATTAAGGTGCAAATGAGACCATACACGAAGTTAATAGCAAGGATATTATGTAACAGGAAATGAGAGTGAGAGAGGTGGCTGCAGGAGGGACAATGAGAGGGAGAGAGAAACATTAAGGAAAAAACATTCAATGCTCCATGGATCCAAATGGCATCCTGCTGTCTGATGGAGAGCACCCACAGATCCCTTGGAGATGGATCCCAATGGCATCCTGCTGTCTGATGGAGAGCACCCACAGATCCCTTGGAGATGGATCTCCATGGCATCCTGTGGCTGCTCTCCATCTCCATGTTCTTGGTGCTCAGGGTGCCCCCCACACACAGAGTTCAGGGGGTTGATGCACACTTGGGCCGGGTGGGCAGGCCCAGGTTCCTCCCCTGGCAGGGACAAGTCTGACACAGGCTCTTGCAGCAGCCTCTGCCTCTGCTGCATCCCTTTGCATCAGGAGCAGAGCTGTGCTGCAAGGCCTCAGCAGAGTCTGGGCAGCGCTTTGGGGCTGTTTGATGGATTCTGGCCCCTCCTCAGCTGCCCCTCACGGCAATGTCCCGTGGATGTGGCCTTCCCGGGTGGGGATTTTCCAGCTGAGCCAGTTTGTGTGAGGGAGGATGGGTGTTCACTGCCTGTGAGCAGAGGTTAGGCCACAGCCCCAGAACTCTCTTTGTCCCTCCCTGCTTGTGGGGAGTGTTTGCAAACGTGGCCTCAGCAGATGAGCCTGTGGGCTGCGGCCTGCCCCAGCCACAAATAAGGAGGTCAGTGAGCTGCTGGAATGAGTCAGAGGAGTCAGAGGGAGAGAAAGAGTACGTAAGATAATCAGATAGAACTCGATGATGTTTGAGGTACTTCCCAACCCAAATTATTCTATGACTTTAGAAGATGTGTGGATGTGTATTTCAACATGACATTATTTGCAATGTTATTATCATAATATTTTATTGATTTTTTATTATAGTTATTTACTTCTACTACTATTTCTTCTTTTCCTTCTTCTATTTCTCCTTCTTAATTTCCTTCTTCTTGTACTTTTCGTTCTTCTTCATTTCATTCCTACTCTTATTCCTATACTTATACCTATTCTTATTCCTATTCTTAAACTTATTTTTATTTCTATTCTTATTCTTCTTCTGTTTTTTTCTATTCCTAGTTACTATCTTATTTCCTATATATGGCTACTTTTTCTTACTCTTCCTCATTTTCTACTTAGTATTCCTAATCTAATTCTACTTTTTTATGGTTTTTTTTGTTGTGGGATTTTTTGGTGTGGGTTTTTTATTTTTTTTTTGTACAACTACTACTATTTTTAAAGGCAACTTTCCTTTGTCTGTAAAGTGTTGCTTGTGTTGCTGTCCTGCAGTGAGCAGTGGGGTCCTGATGACAAAATGGCCTTGGATTCCAACATGGCAGCTTCTGATGAAACAGTCCAAGAAGTTTTCCCCTGGAAGAGAGGTCAGCCATAAGTTGAAGTGGTTCCAGGAGGTGGCAGAGTCGCTGTCTGTGGGAGTGCTCGAGTAGTCTGCATGTGGCACTTGTGGACTCGGTGTCAGGTGATCGTGGTGGTGCCAGCTGACGGTGGGACTGGAGGATTTTCCGGGTCTCTCGTCCCCTCGGTGTTGATGTGCATTCCAGCTGGGCAGGCGGCACCAAGTGTCCCGGGGCTGTGCGGGGCTGGCAGAAGCACGGGGCCGGTGCGGCAGGCGGGCCCTGCTGGGGCTGCAGGGCCAGCGCAGGCCAAGGCGGCCCGTGCGGCTCCCTCAGGCCTGGGGCAGCTGGGCCGCCATGGCAGAGCCCGGGCTGGCTGGGCCGGGGCCCTACGGCTCGGGCTGTGCAGCCAGGCAGGGGCAGCGCAACAGGCGGCGCAGCGCCCGCAGCGCCCGCCGCAGCCGCGAGGGACGTTCCTGGAGGGGAGTCGAGGTGGCGAGCGGCTCCCAGGAGCTCAGCTCACATGGGCCCAGCTCAACCCAGGCCTCGCGAGGGGTTGGTGAGGGGAACCCGCCTCCTGACAAACCTCCCCATCTCCGCACTCGCTCTTCCTCATCCTCACAGAGCTCCAGGAGGCTGACGCCATCCCATTCATCCTCCTCTCGCGGCGAGTGCAGGGCCCCAGTGCTCTGTTCCCAGATGTCCTGCCCGAGGTCTTGGTGGCTGTCGTTTTCCCAGCTGGATTGCACTGAGGGTCTCTTGTCATTCCCACAGGACACCTCCTCGCCAATGGAGTCATCCTTCTCTGGAAGCTCTTGGTCTATGGACTCCTCCCAGTCTGATGGTTCCTGGCAGCTGCTGACACCTCTGTGGAAGAGCTCATGTTCACTGTGTTCTTCCCAGTCAGTCAAACTGTGGGAGCCACTGACTCGTCCTTGGCTAAGGCCTTGCTCTGAGCATTCTTCCCGGTCTGACACTTCTTGGTTGCTGCTGACATCACTGTGGGACAGCTCTTCCTGCTTGCATCCATCCCAAATGGAGAGCTTGTAGTACTTGCTGGTTTCTGCTAGGGGTAGCTCCTGCACTATGTAGGTTTCTCCTTGGATTGCTTTGTGGTAGCTGCTGATTTCTTCTGGGGACAGCTCCTGTCCAATACAGGCTTCCCCTTGTGTCTCTTCCTGGTAGCTGCTGATTTCTTCTGGGAAAAGCTCCTGTCTAATGCAGGATTTCCTTTGTGTCTCTTCAGTGTAGCTTCTGGTTTCTTCTTGGTACACCTCCCGCTCAATGCAGGCTTCGCCTTGGATCTCTTCAGTGTAGCTGCTAGTTTCTTCTGAGAAGAGCTCCTGTCCAATGCAGGCTCGCCCTTGGAATCCTTCGTGGTCATGGCTGCTTTCTTCTTCAGACAGCTCTTGGTATGTCTCATCGTCTTCATCCATTCCGTGGGTTTCCTGGTCCATCACAGTTTTTCCCCACTGGTCCATCTCCAGCTCTTGCTGTTTGCCATCTCCCCACTGGGCTCTCACATCTGTCTCCTGCTGATGGCCTCTTGTTGTCTCACCTCTTCACATGGGGAAACTTTCTGGATTTTCCGTTCTTCTTGCTGTTGGTAAAACTCTCCGACTTTCATCTCTTCCCAAGGCAAAGGCTCTTGGCCAATTATGTCTTTCCACTGGGGAAACTCTCGATCCATGCTGTATTTCCAGTCTTCCTCCATTCTGGCAGAGGCCCCCTCCTCCTCAGTGTTTGACAGGGGCAGGCCTGAGCCGTCGCCTGCCCCCAGCCACTGCCCGCCAAGGGCCTGTTCTTCCAGCCAGGCAGGCAAGGGGCTGGCTGCCTGGGAGTTGGGCTTCACCTTGTCCTTTCCATCTCCAACGTCGTCTGGCGCGCAGAGATCCCAGAGCTGCTTCCTCATGAGCGAGAGGCGCTCCTGGGACTGGGCAGCGCAGGGATCAAACCGGTTAAACAGGACTTGCGAAACTCCCCTGTATGGCCAATCCAAAAACCCAAACCTGACAATGTGGCTGTTTATCAATATATTGATGATACCATTGTGGGAGGAGATGAAATAGAAGTAGTGGGGGATACCCAACAAAAAATAATCTCCCATTTGGAAAGCCCTAATTTGCAATTTGCCTCAGAGAAAATCCAAAAACCTTTTCAGGAATGAAGTTCTTGAAGACAGCCACTACTGGGACTGCCCCCTCTGATGGGGTGGCCCAGAAATCCTCAGTAACAGAAGAAGCTGTAAAAAATCTGGGAATAACAGAAACGGAGAGCTTGGGTAGTAGCTACAACAAACCTGTCTCAGTAATTAAAGTAGCCTCTGCTTTCTCCCCCAATCTTTGTTCACTAATTCTTTGTTCACTAATGCTTCTGCTGAACAAATTATTGCTGGGGGATGGGGTGGCTCTTGGCTTGGGGCGCTGATGGTTGTTTGGAGTGTTTTCCAGCTTGAAGTGTGGAGTGCCTCCTTTATTTGCAACTACACTGACTCTTATCCTGTGTTTAAAGGAGGTACAGAGTGGCTTCCTTTTTGGCAGCAAAATGATTGGGAAGTTAACAGAATTCCAGACTGTGTTACATGCTGAATAGTTCCATCATTTTAAACTTCCTGCCTCTTTTTGGCAGATTCTGTTGTGTTTACTTTTCACAGAATAACGCCATGGAACATGAAGATTAATTGCTGGATCTCTTGTTGAACCCATACACAGTTCTGGTATAGGACCTCATGGCCATGTTTTACACTGTGAGACTCAAAATCTGAATTGTTGGTTGAACCTAACTGATGTGCAATTCTCTCACAAGGTGATATGTGGTGAGAACAACTCTAAACACTGGGGAGAACTTGATGTCGATGTTAATGTTATAACACCTACTACCCAACCACCGGTTATAGTTATACTGAGCCTGAAAATTTTTGAAATTGGACCTTGGGTAATTTGGAAAACTGGCCAACAACAAATATTGTTTAATTTGGCATGGTCTTTTAAACAAGTCAAATTGCCAATGCAAAACAATGTCTCAGTAATTCAGCCAGCTTGTTCACCTTTTTCTAGGGGTGGACAACCTGGTTGCAAAAGGAGGATCCTTTCAAGAAACAAACAAGAGACATAACCGGTGTTGTGGGAACAGGATTGGGAATTCTAAATAGCATTGATTCAGAGGTATTAATGAACAAATTGGTTGCCACCACCAGAGACCTGACCAAATTGAAACAACCTCTGCAGTCCTCTTTGACAGCTCTGGGGACGCAACAGTGGTTATTATCAAACATTTTATCAGATTGGGAAAAGGCATCTCCCTAGCCCTCGGCTGTATCCAGGCACAGCTTTGGATGCAAACAGTTGTTGCCTCAATTATAAGGGAAGGGGAAGAAGGTATTTTCCCTACTGAAATCCGGACAATAATTTGGGACAATACTAATGATTTTGAAAAGAAGTTTCAGTCCTGGTGGAATTTGGTAAATTTTACCTACAACCCCAGTACAAATACAGCCACAGCCTTTGTGCTGACAATACGCAATGCTTCAGTGCATTTGATATTGCATTAGAATTAAATCATGATGGAACTATTCTCTATCCTTTCGAGCATAGAGAATGGGCCCATCAAATTGGTGAGAAATGGTAAACTGTTAATTTGGAATCTTGTGTTGTTCGGGAGCAACAGGGTTGCATTTGTGAAAGCAATGCCATTGTGGCCCAAGACATCTGTTTAGACACAGAGCAAAATATCTGTCATTTTGAAATACATCTTGATGAGACTCCTGCAACAGTGCTGGTGTACATAGGTAATGGATGTGTGTGTGTAAGAACTGCTTGCAATTTAGTAGAAAATGTAGCAGTGGATTTAAAAAATAATTCAAATTTTTGTGTTTGTAATTTTACCATGATTATGTGTGTGACTTTTCCTATACCGCCCCAGTTATGTCTTATCACCTTTTGCAATCCAATTTTACACTGATTCATCAGTTAGTGCCTGCTCCCATTGGGATGAACCTCACTTTGATTAAACAATTGCTGCTTCACCAGGACTTAATTGGAATCTTAGAAAAGATCAAGAAAAATGGACAGAAGACCCTGGTGACAGTTCATCATGATGTGAAAGAGATACATTGGGTTTTAGAAAGGGTAAAAAGGGATGCTGAACCTAGATGGTGGGATACTCTTTTTGGGTGGTCAGCTACTGCTACCAGCATCCGAAACAAAGTGTGTCATCCCATTGTTGTGCTTTTAATTTTGGTTTTGATTGGTTTTGTTTTGTCAGCCATTCTATACATCCTGAATTGGAGAATGGTAAAATGGCTGACACAATTGGCATCAACAATGGAAGCACATAATCTAATCACTACCCCATTTGCTAAAGATACGCCTAAAGTTATTGACACCAGACAAATTACACGAGCAGTAAAAGTTAGGCCTGTAATAGCAAACTGATTAGAATTGTTTGTTGTTTGTTATGATTGGTATTATTAGTTTAGTAATGTTAAATTTTTGTTTGAAAATAGTTTTAGAAAAACAATTGTTTTAAATTTTGTGGTTTTAATTGTTTAAAAAATTGTTTTAATCATAAAAAAGCATATTATAATCAATATTGATTTGCTTTAATTTTAATTGTTTGAAAGTTATTTTAGCTAATATGATTGTGATTTGTTTGAAGAATTGTTTTAATCAATTTTGTTGTGATTATTTTGCTTTATTATTTTTGTGTCTATTTCTTCTCTTTTTCCTTTCCTTTTCCCTTTTCCTTCTTATCCCTGATTTTTCTGTCCCTGTTTTTCGGGATATGCTACCAATGACGGGTCCTGAAGATGCCACAACGTCACAACATCATGCTGATGGAGTTTCTCGGCGACGCTCGTTGGTCACGGGGTGGTGTAAGAGTCCGTCTAAAAGCCTCTCGTTTGTTCTGCCCAACGACCCTCGCCTGAGGCCTAAGAAGACCCCTCAAACTGCAGTTTAAAGGCGCTGGCCAGGGGTGGGAGGAACGCCAAGTGATTGTTCGCAGGTGGCGCTCATTGGACCAGGACTGGTTTCTCATGAAACTGGTTTACGGCTAGTCACGCTGCCCTGAACTGTGTTTACTCGACAAGGCTCCCACAGGTGTGAGAACAATGAACTGGTCAGAGATGGAGTGCCCTGTGTTTGTTTCATCGACAAGGACTTGCTTGGACTTGTTTTGGATTTGTTCCCCCAACGGAACCCGAAGCGCACCTGAAACTCCTCACCTGTTTGGCCAGTCGCCCGACGCCTTGGAAAAGACTATAAAAGACACCCTCAAACTAAAGACCCCCGAGATCTCCCCGGATGGCAACGGACATCTATTGGCTGGTTCCACGAGGATCGTCTGCCCGTCTTGGTAGCTATAATCCCAACCCCTCTCTCTCTCTCTCTCTCTCCCTCCCTCTCTTATTTCCTGTCCCTCTATCGCATTTGGTTGGCACTAAATAAAGGTGCATTTTTGCAAAAGTAAACTGGTTTTGTCCCCTGCTGTGTCTTTTGTGCTTTGAAATCCCTAAAAGAACCTATCAGGACTCCACATGTGGTGTGGACCCTGACACCTGGTCTAGACAGTAAGCATGAAATATAGTACTAAGTATGAAGCATGTCTTTACTCTCATTGGACAAGATATGGTTTCTCATACTTTTGTGTAGTCTTGTAAAGAGGAAAAATGCCTGTCTGACAGAACTGATGCATTGCAAAGATTTCATGTGTCTTCAAATTAGCTGCACTGGTATAATCTGACTACAGTTCTCATCCCTTTAATATCAAGTTCTCAGAAAAATTAAAATGTTTTAAAGGTTTAGGATCATAAAGCTCCTTTGCTTTAAAGATGACAACATAAAAAGCAATTAGAAGACTGTCAAATGAATATATGTCTTCTAAAGCTCTGATGCACTTAAAAGACCTAATTGCAAAGAAAACTTCTGTGCTGAATATAATTATTAGCAATATGCAAATCATAGAGAAATTCAGGCAAAGGTCTACAGAGACCAGCCATTTGCCAAATTACTTTATAATGTAGCCCATGATTGTTTAATATGCTATGTGACCGTTTTCCTGGAGCTAATGCTGATAGTGGACATCATGAAAAGGGCAATGGGAAATGCTAATGTTCACTTGCTTCAGCCATTCCATGCTCAGCAGCATGTAAGAGCTTCTTAAAGATAAGATACCATTTCTACCAACAGTTAGGCAATTGGGTTTTACAAAAATATTGTAATACTTTTGTATTTTTAATTTTTCATCTGCTGATGCCTTCCCTAAATAAATACAAAATGAAAGAAATTCTCCATGTCAAAAACAAGACCGAAGTTTAGAACCTTTCTGATGCAGTTGGACAGTGTTATAGTACTCAAACATTTCAGCACTAAGGTGGAACCCAAATGTAGTTCCATTGCTTTGAGTGAATAGGTAAATGCAAAATAGGATGTATTTTGGGGATCAGGGTCATTGGGCACTTACTTAAAGTAGTGCGTTTTGATGTGGAGAGCTATGCTGAGAACTAGCTCTCTAGACAGCCAGTTCTATTTCTCAGTAAACTGATGTCTACTAAACTATAGTATTCAGGGAAATAAAGCTTATTGTTGAGTCACTTTATACTGATCTGCTCCCAAAATGGCTTGCTCACCTTCCTTAAAGCTCAGAGAGCTCTATAACTATAGTGTTCTATTCCATTTTAGAAACTTTAGTCGTTAGAAATGTATCTGCTCCCACAATACAAACAGTGGAAAAATACTTGATATTATCTGATATGTTGTTGTTTGAAGTAAACATTTTGTAAATGTAGGAATAGCTCTTATCAATGTAAATCCTGCTTTATGCTCTTTAAGGAAAGTGCACAGCTGAATTTCTGTGCTTGCAGGAGGGGTAATATATTCCCTTCATTCCTCGAGATAAATAAGCATATGTCAATGACAAGGGAATAAAGGTTATGTGTAGCAATAGCTGGCACATACCTTTTAAACTATAAGCAAATGTTAATTTTCCTTTTGTTATTTTTGCAATTAGAAGGGAGATAGAACCCAGCTTTCTAATGGAAAATTGAACCAGATAAATGTAGAGACTTCATTTTGGTATAGATGTTCTTAGACATACTAGCTCCTACACACAATGCAGAGCTCTTTCCAATAGCCTGTCATGAGCTGACAATTCTTCCCTAAAACTGACAAATTGTCTTTTGCTTCCTAGTGAGATTTCCCAGAGAAAGGAAATCGAGAAATACTTGATTTTTTTCCTGTGTTTCTGAGGTATATGTTGAAATCAAAAGTGAAAATTTTTACTAGCTAAATTAGGTCTATGTTATTCTCTTCTTGTATATTTAGCTCTGCATCAGTGAAGAAGTAGCATTAAAGTTTATAAATTTTCATCAGTCATTAAAGCAAAAGATTAAAAATATGGGTCACTTGTTGTCTTAATTAATACCTACTTGGTGTTTTCCAAATGAAGTGTCAAGAAGTAAAGGGCACATTTGTGTTCAATTAATGCATTTGCAATATTTCTCCCATAACGCTTCCTAATCCCCTTTAGAAATCCTGTGTTCATTTGGGGATGAAATAATTTTCCCTGATACATATTCAATGTGATTTTTTTTTTTTTTTTTTTTGCATATTGTACTGATTTAGGGTTCTGTTCTGTATCCTTTCTGAGATCTGAACATTCTCAATTTAATATAAAATAGGTCACGCTACATATGAGAGAGGAAAGAATATTTTACTTTCTGAATAAATTTAACTTGGCCAAATACATTTTGCAACTTAAATTGTTGTTTTTTTTTTTTTAATAAAAATCATCACTGTTAACCAAACTGAATAACATGTCTGTCTAGAGAAATTTTCATATAATTAATAGAACAAGATCCATCATTTAATGAACAAATCATAGTTCAGCATAACTATTGCTCGGTGCTGTTCTTTGCAACATAAAATTACATTGCTGACATGACTATTTGTAATGTGCCTTAGTGATTTAAAAGCATCTCAGCAGCTTGTCTTTGTAACAAGTAAAAATTACATGCTTTCCTAGGTATATACTTATGGTACCAATTTAGCATATTGAGCTTGTCTGCTTAGATTCTTTGGGGGACTGTGATCAGCAACTTGATAGAGCAGAAATATTTTTGATGGGTAATAGCTGGATATAAGCCGAAAAATTATCAGATGACTTCTGCTTTTGCATCAATTGAAGGAAAAAAAATCTTCACTGAAAATTATGATCTTATCTATGGGTACATGAGACACCTACATGAAAAGCATGGTGCCTTTATGCCTGTCACCCCTTTTGCCTTCATTAGATCAAGAATTCCTGTTCCTGTATTTAAAATACCACCATTTTTGCATCTCTTTCTCCTAATATTCTTTCATACCTGAAATTATGTTTTTGACATCAGCTGTTAGACATACTGAACATACCAAGTACAGGCCTAAAGTATATTTTAAAGTGTGTATGTGTGTGGTCCCATATCATCATGTCCCATTTCACCCTCTCCTCTCGCACCCTGATATTGTTGCATTAATCAATAATGAAAAATTGTGCTTAACTCAAACTTATTAACTTTTGTTTGACATAAGTTGAAAGATAGACAAACATACTCCTAAATAATGTTGCTATATTTAATTTTTTAAGAGGTGCTTCCCCTTCACACCCTTGAAAAGGTGTGGAACCTTTTAACTTTGAGGAAAAAGTCAGCAGTGGAAGGCTGGAAGTCAAGAGGGGCAGACTGAGTGGGTCGATGGTAGAGGTAAGCAAGTTGTCAACCTCTGATGCAATGGCAGTAAAGCTTGCTGATCTTGAAAATATTTAACATCCTAAATGATTCTACAGTTCTGGGATTTTTAAACAGTTATCTCAGCAATATTGTTCAAGATTGCATTCAAATGTCATATAAGTCAGTAGAAAGATTTTCATTACCTCTGGTCAGGCACACGGGTAACATGTACAGACTTTCTTCTATGTATACTCTTTTCAGTGGTGAAATTCAATTTTTGTGGGCTGGTTTTGGTTTTCATTCTGCATGAAAATCAGAGAAATCAGTCTATTTTTTTTTTAAATGATGCTGAGGCCACAAATGTTTGTACTGTTACAGACACCAGCAATGCAAGGTGCACAAAGAAGGGAGATTTCAATAGTTCTGCAGAGTGAGAGCAGATCTCCTGCTAAAAATACACTGTGTGTTGTAACACTCTTCTAGGAAAAAACAGGTTGAGTAACAAGTAGTCTCCAAGTTGAGCGAAGTCTTACTTGCACTTGAAAGTAGAGGATTGTTCTGGGAGACAGACTATCATTGAGTAGAAATTATGATTAGCTGCATTGGTTCATGCTATTGTGAATAGCCTCATAGTTTAATCAATGAATGAGTAACATTCTGATTGTCTAACTAAAGCATGGAAAGAGCATCTTTCAATTCTTGGACAGAGTGAGAAGGCAGCTGGAGTAGCACTGGGCAGGGGAAACACAGGAATTAAACAGGCACAGAAGGTATTGTCTGAAATTAAACTGCCCATATTTCTAAACACTTGCATGAGACTGACTGACTTTAGCTTGGTACAGTGGACTCAGCAAGATAGAATAGGGTGTTTCACTAGTAATTGTTTAATTGTTTTTTCTAACCAAATAAAATGGTTTAACATCCTCTCTGGCTTGGCAAGATTAAGACCATGTAAAGATTTCTCTTGATTCTCCCTTGATTTCTCTTGTGCTAGAACAACCTTTCTGACTAAGAAAATAAGTTATTACAAATTTAATCACTTTTCCTGCTAGCAAAGATTCTTTTATCTCGTAGGTAAAAGATGAACCACTTTGATCATCTGCCCAAAGTTCCACAGTTATATGTATTGCAACAAATGCTCCTACAAATTCACACACATTTCAGCTGGATCCTATAAGACTTGTAGTTATATCTATCTATAATCACTGGTAAAAAGAATAAACAATATACCTGAACAGAGAGGGCCAAAAAAGAGTATATATGATATTTCTAAAGCACAGAATTTCCCAGTCTTTGTTTCCCAGAAAGAAATATACTTCCAATTAAAAAAAAAAAATTACTTGAGTTAGCATCAGACCACTAACTATATACTATTTTCAGAATTAACCCCCCAGTCTAATTGATGTGGAGCAACACAACAGCTGTAGATTAACACACAATGCATTCATTTTTGTAATCCTTATGAATTTAAATTTCATTAAATATAAATCAATGAGGATGAGTCAGTTTTGATAGTTCTTAGTTACTTTACACATAATAAAAGTAATTTATCCCTTATAGTAATTTGTAAAAAAAAAAAAAAAAAATTCCTGGAATAAATAATTTAACAGATTTGACTAGACTTGAATTTGAAGATTTTAATGATGCAGTTGTTCTTGGAAAATGATAGAAAAATTAAGCCACTCTAGCTTTTGTCAAGTTTTATCAGATATAAGCAATTCAAGTTGTTCATAAATTGTTGCCTATTAAAATAGACCTGGGTGTTGATTTTACAAGACACAATTTCTCCTAGAAGTGCTGTACGTGGCCCTAGAATATGAAATGACTGAACTGTGGCAGATAAAGGAACTGATTTCTTTTGTTTTGAATTGTTTATTGATCCTGCTGAAATATGACACCTACCCCACAGCATTACAGCAGGACTTGTGCTGTGACAAAGTAAGTGATACCCTTGATATACTTTAAATTCAGTAACATATTCCTTCTCTGTCAGACATTTGTGCTCACTCATTTTCATTAAGTTCTTATTTATCATGAGGTATTTAAGTCTCATAGCTTAGTCTCAGCTTTTCTTGTGATGCAAGAGTCAGCTGTGGTCTTACAGTGCTCCAGGTAAATCTGAGTCATGCCTAGATCAGAAGAAAAAAGTATAGAGAGGAAGAATGTGGTTAACTCAGGTGTATGCATTCATAACAGCTACCTAAGAAAAATTATGTGACCTCATCTTTTCTTTTTTTTATTTTTTTTTTTAATGTAGATTCCTGTCTGTTCATTGGCATTCAAAGGCTGGGTATCTGTGTTAGAAGCAGTAAAGCTGAAAATATAGACCACTGCTGTGGTTCAAACTGATCCATTTCCTCTGTGCAGTCTGAATGTGAGTAGACAAGCTAAAGACAGAATTTCCAGGGGTGATCCATACTTCAGTTACTTCTGATATCCACATATCTGTGGGGCTGCAGTGCAGTTGCTACAGATATTTTGTTAAAGATTGGTTGCTGAATCCTGACGTGTGGCACTGTTAAAATAACTGGCATGGTGTAGAAAGCAAGGATTTATACCTGACCTGGTTATGTTGCAGTATTAGAAACAGTTTTGATACATCTGACTATCCTTATCTGTCGTGAAATTTGACATGAGAATTCAGGAATAGTATGTTGTGCAGCACTCCAGTATTGTTCCATGTGACTTGGCTAATTGTTATGTTTATTTATTTAAAATAATTGCTTTTGTTTTGAGAGAAGCCATAAGGAAAGGTGTTCTGCCCTGTGCTAATTTGCAGTTCATTGTCCCTGACTATATGATCTATTGAGAGGCTTTTTTGCATGTTAGCTGAACTAGCAATAGAATGGAACTGATCAGCTTCAGCATCTCCCTCCCTCTCCTTAGGAGTGCAGTCAAGTGGATCTAAATCACTGCCATACACGTGATTTGTTTTGATTTGCATTTTGATATATTTTGGAATATGTAGAAGGAGAATGAGTTCCTGCCTGGTGTCATAGCTGTTAGATACTCATATGCAATCCCCTGTCTAATTAAACTGAGCCTTGAATTGGAATTTAGCTGGCACATTTGATTGTGACAGGCAAGTTAGAAAACTGGCTTTCTATTCATCTTTTACCCACACAGCAGTGTGTTGAGGTTAATTACTAAAATTAAGCAGGTTATGTGTAAATCTGTGTATAGGAAATAATTATCACTTGTCTGAGTAGGGTATTGCAAAGCATAGCTTTGAGATAAAAAACCTGAAATGCCAACAGAGGAAAAACTGCCCAAAAAATCTTCTAAAGCTTTAAGTCAAAACAGGCAAATAATTACAAATAATCAATACTCATTTTTAAATTTTGTAACACACAGTAAGGTCTATAACTATCAAGGCAGGTTTAAAGCACAAGAGCTTGAGATCAGGGGTTTCCTACACTGGCTCATGGTTTTCACATGGGACTTGCCTGTGTTTGATATAACATGATTTCAGTGCTGGCTGGATGAGTGCCTGCTGTTTGCTGACTTGGAAGATGCTGGTGTAAAGTTACCTAGATTAACTTTGTAGTGACTTTGGACATATTTTAGAAGGAGTGGAAAAACTCATTAATGTCTCTATTAACAGACTACATTTTACTGGAATCGGCTGATTACTTGGAATTTAGCTAAGGCATGTAAAACATATATACTGAAAAAAGATCTCCATTGCAAATTTCAAGTTTCTGTCCCTGAATCAAGAACCACAGAACTGTTAATGAGAGTACAACTACTGTGTAGCACAACATGAATATTGCCTCCAATATTTTTATTTTTTTTAAGGATATTTCAAAATAATATTAGTAATGAAGCTAAATACTCAAATAATGATAGAGAAAAAAGGAGGATTCTTCCAAACTGTGTTAGGGTGTCTTTATTTCTGTGTATGGGAACTGTGTGTGAGAGTTCAGTCCAGTAAGAGAAGAATATGGAGATCAGGAAAGTGAAAAATGATGTGATGACAGGTCTAACTTGGTTGATTTGCTTTTAAGTAAAACAATTTCTTAAAAATTCTGTTGCTGTTTATTTTACCTTTTCTTGGCAAGGTATGTATCTTTTTAGGCCAAGTGTCAGTGGGGTTTCTTTGGTAATTGCTTCTTTTTTTTCATTTTGTCATTGAATAATAGCTTAATTACCGTAGTAAATCTCCATCCTAATTCCTCTGTAAACAAATTACACCTCTCCTTAGGCAGTTTTCCCTCTTCTAGTTTTATCCCTTCCAGATTCCTTAAGATATACGTATGATATATATTATATACTTCTGTCTTATGAACACTTCAGTCCTTTTTCATTTGACATTACCCCTTTTTGTTCTTCCTTATTTCTCCAGGGCAAAATGAAGTATTTGTCACTTCTGCACAGGGGAGAGGGCTTTAATGAATTGCACAGGGTGTGCTCTAATTGACAGTAATGCATTCTGTACATTTTTGTAATTAAGTCTGTAGAACTCCTTCACCTGAGGTGGATAATTGTTCCCTGAATTATGCCCTTCTATTTTTATCAGTTTGCCTTATCTTAAAATTTAAAGTCATTGTCACACAAGTGAATTCTTTAATCAGCATATATTAATCAATATCATCTACTGCTTCAGAAATAATTGACGGATGTTAAAAAAAATTAAAAATAATCTACCGTGATATAGATCCAGAAAAGCTTTCAGAAAAATCTCCAAATGTTACACATGCAATTTTTCAGTGTAGTTCAAATTGAAAAAGCCATTAAAAATATATTCTTGGCCTATTTAATTAGTAATTTCAAGAAAGGTTAAATTCATCACTGTGCAGAGGGTCAGTAAAGTCCAGGAATAAATTAGATCCAATTTAAGCCCTTTGGGCCTGATTCAAAGCTCTTTGAAACCACTGAAACATTTCTCTTTGAGTTCAGCCCAAATAACAGTAATTAATAGTCTCACTCTAGCTCTCGAGTGAAACAAATAATCAAATGTGTTTAAAAATCTTCAACTTGGCTTAGATATTTAAATGGTGGAACAGCACTGGCTGAAAGCTGAGGAGACCAGAACAGCAGTTTGTGGAGGAGCTGGAGTCTGTAGTGAAGGGACATCAAAAGCTCATTAGCATGGTTCTTGATGGAAGGTGAGCTGTCAGTTATGATTTTGGCTGTTTGACAGCTTGTGTCACCTGCAAAAACTATTATGGGTATTTAGAAACTTTTGTGTAGGAGCAATATTTGAATCTAGGATTTTGGGAGGTGGAATCACAATTTTGGCCATGGGCACCTGGAGAAGAAGAACGGTTCTTTTCCATAGCAAGGAAAGCACTGAGCCCCAGTGTTTTAGGGCAGGTGAGAGCCGGCCCTCAGGAAGACAAGGTGAGGCAGACATGTTGGTAATGGCAGCTTTTGTCTAGGATCAATCCCTGGATATTTGGATCTTTTTTAGGGGAATCCCATTTTGGCAATGGATCCCTGGATGAGAAGAAAAGTTCTATTCCTTTTGGAGGAAAGCCCAGAGCCCCAGTGTTTCAGGAGCACATGAGAAGAGACCTTCGACATGCCAAGGGCAGCTGGACCAGTCAGGCCAAGGCAACCAGACTGGTTACCTGTTCTCTTGTTTCCATGGGGCCCTGCAGTGTCACAATGGTTGTGTCATATTGGATCCTTGGTTCCATGAGACCCAAATGTGCCACACTGGCCTTTTGTTTCTGTGGGGTTCCAGTGTAACAAACGTCCCTTTTTTCCATGAGGCCTTGCAGTGTCATTGGGGTCTCCTTGGTGCTGCACTTTCACAACAGACCCTTGGTTCTGTGGGGACTCACAATGGCAGAAGAGTCTTCTTGGTTGCATGATGCCTTTCACAGCACCTTGATTCAACAAGGCCTCAAAGTGTCATCACAACCTCTAGGATTCCATGAGGCCCTGAAATGTCACAATGGACCTTTGGTTCCATGGGGTCCAGCACTGTTACATGAATCCTTAGTTCCATGGGGCTCTGTAGTGTCACCATGGACTCCTTGGTTCAATGATTCCACCCAGTGACACAATCACCCCTTGACCCAACAAGACCCCACAGTGTCACAATGGTTCCTTTCTTCCATGAGCCCTTGTAGGCTTGCAAGGACTCCTTTGTTCCATGGGGCCACAAAATGTCACAGTGGCCCCTTGGTTCAATGAGGTCTGAAAAGCCTTAAAATATTAGCCTTTATATTTTTCAAATCCTCTACTGCATTTGGGCATAACTCTAAACTCCATATAAAGTGTTAGTTAATTGTCTTTACATTTTGGTCAGACAAAATAATTCCTCTGACGCTCAAGGATAAGGTACAGTCTCAGACTCTGAAAAGTATAAACAAAAGTGAATTGAGGGAGTAAAAAACTGGGGAAATATGACTTCATTACCTGAAGTTAAAATTGGAGGATTAACCCCTGATATGTAAATTGGCCAAATTTATA
This sequence comes from Luscinia megarhynchos, assembly GCA_034336665.1. Lineage (NCBI taxonomy): Eukaryota > Metazoa > Chordata > Aves > Passeriformes > Muscicapidae > Luscinia > Luscinia megarhynchos. Next base: position 1,371 of record JAPFBE010000892.1, on the reverse strand, counting down.
TCTGTCTGAAAAACTCATCACCACCAACCATCTTGGGTGTAGCATCTGGGAGGCTTTTGACAGGTGTGTCTACTAAAGCCCTTTAATAGTATTCACTTTATTCTCTTAACCTTCCAGGTAGCTTCTCCAAGGCATCACCTGTAGTGTCACAATAGTCTCCATGCTTCCATAAGGCCCTGCAGTGTTAAAGACCACTGATTCCATGAGACCCCACAGTGTCACAATGGCCCCATGGCCCCTTTTGTGACAAAATGCCCTGAAATGCCACAATGGCCCTTTGGTTTCACGAGGTCTCAAAGTGGCCACCATGGTTTCATGAGGCTGTGCTGTGTCACAATGGACCCTTGGTTCCATGATGACTCTAGTGTCACAATGGTCTCTTGGTTCTGCAGTGTGAGAATGCCCCTTGGTCCCTTGGAGCTCACAGTGTCACTATTGTGCCCTTGGTTCCATGAGGCCCTGCAGTGCCACAATGGCCTCCTTGGTTCATGGTGCCCTGTACTGCAACAAAGGTCTCCTTGGTTCCACAGTGTCAGAATGGCCCCTTTGTCCCATGCAGCCCCACACTGTCACTGTGCTCCCCTTGATTCCATGAGGCCCTGCCGTGCTACAGTGGCCCCAGTGGCCACAATGGTCTCCAGTGAGACTCTCTACAACTGCCTGAACAGAGGTTGTGGTCAGGTGGGGTCGGTCTCTTCTCCCAGGCAACCACTGACAGAACAGGAGGACACAGTCTTAAGATGAGCCAGAAGTAGTATAGATTTGACACCAGGAAAAATTCTTCACTGAAAGAGTGATTTTGGCACTGGAATCTTCTTCCCAGGGAGGTGGTGTAGTCACCACATCTCGAGGCATTCAAAAGCCTGGACATGGCATTCAGAGTTCTTTTAAGTTGATGAGGTGATGTTAGGTCATAGGTTGGACTTCGTGATCTCAAAAGGTCTTTTCCAACCTTTTCATTCTGTGATTCTGTTTCATAATAGTCTCCATTGTTCCATACGCCTGCAAGGTCTCAATGGACCTTTGGTTTCATGAGTTCCCCACGGTGTAACAATGGGCCCTTGGTTCCATGAGGTTCCTCAGTGTCACAATGGTCTCCTTGGATCCACAGTGTCACAGTGGCCCCTTGGTCACAATGGACTTCTGGTTCTGAGCTTTCCTACTCAGCAACAGTTCTGCAGTGTCACCATGGACCCTTTGTCCCACGAGGTTCTGTAGTCACCTTGGTTCTGTGTGGTTCTGCAGTGTCACAATGGACTCCTTGGTTCTGTGAGGGTTCTGCAGTGTCACAATGAACTCCTTGACTCTGTGAGGCCCTGCAGTGTCACAATGCACCCATGGTTTCAGTGCACTGTGTCACAGTGGGCTCTG
>JAPFBE010000891.1:0-21688 GCA_034336665.1 Luscinia megarhynchos | reverse complement strand
CTGGGAAAGGAACTGGGAAACTGGGAATCAGCCTGGTCCCGCTTGGGCACCAGCTGCTGCACCTGGGGAAAGGGAAAAACAAACTGGGAAACTGGGAAAGGAACTGGGAATCAGCCTGGTCCCGCTTGGGCACCAGCTGCTGCACCTGGGGAAAGGCAAAATCCAACTGGGAAACTGGGAAATACTGCTGGGAAACTGGGAATCAGCCTGGTCACCTGCTGCTGCACCTGGCAGGAAATAAACTGGGAAATTCTGCTGGGAAACTGGGAAATGAACTGGGAAACTGGAACTGCTGGGGGGAAACTGGGAAAGGGCTCTCCATACCTGCTCCCATTTGGAGCTGATGATCTGGGGGTGACTGAGGTGTAAGGAAAAGGGAAAAAGGAGCAGAACAGGGCCAAAGGGCTGTGCATACCCTCTCCCACCTGGAGTTGATGATCTGGGGGGTCACAGAGGTGTAGGGAAAGGGGAAAATGTGGGGAAAAAGGAGCAGAAAACGAGAAAGGGCTCTCCATACCCTCTCCCACTTGGAGTTGATGATCTGGGGGGTGACTGAGGTGTAAGGAAAGAGGGAAAACCACAGGAAAAAAGGGAAAAATTCAGGAAATAAGGAGCAGAAGAGGGACAAAGGGCTGTGCACACCCTCTCCCATATGAAGCTGATGATCTGGGGGTGACAGAGGTGTAGGGAAAGGGGAAAAAGGAGCAGGAAAAGGATGAGGGTCTGTCCATACCCTCTCCCGTATGAAGCTGATGATCTGAGGGGTCACAAACGTGTAGGGAAAGGGGAAAAACCACAGGAAAAAAGGGTAAAATGCAGGAAAAAGGAGCAGGAAAAGGGACAAAGGGCTGTGCATACCCTCTCCCACTTGGAGTTGATGATCTGGGGGGTGACTGAGGTGTAGGGAAAGGGGAAGAAGGAGCAGAAGAGGGACAAAGGGCTCTCCATACCCTCTCCCACTTGGAGCTGATGATCTGGGGGGGTGACTGAGGTGTAGGGAAAGGGGAAAACCACAGGAAAAAAGGGTAAAAATGCAGGAAAAAGGAGCAGGAAAAGGGCCAAAGGGCTGTGCATACCCTCTCCCATATGAAGCTCATGATCTGAGGGGTGACAGAGGTGTAGGGAAAGGGGAAAAATCACAGGAAAAAGGGAAAAATTCAGGAAATAAGGAGCAGGAAAAAGACAAAGGGCTGTGCATACCCTCTCCCACTTGGAGCTGATGATCTGGGGGGTGACAGAGGTGTAGGGAAAAGGGAAAAAGGAGCAGGAAAAGGGACAAAGGGCTGTGCATACCCTCTCCCATATGAAGCTGATGATCTGGGGGTGACTGAGGTGGAGGGAAAGGGGGAAAAAGGAGCAGAACAGGGCCAAAGGGCTGTGCATACCCTCTCCCACCTGGAGCTGATGATCTGGGGGTGACTGAGGTGTAGGGAAATGGGAAAAAGGAGCAGGAAAAGGATGAGGGGCTGTCCATACCCTCTCCCGTGTATGAAGCTGATGATCTGGGGGTCCTGAGCGTGTAGGGAAAGAGGGGAAAAACCACAGGAAAAAGGGAAAAATGCAGGAAAAAAAGGAGCAGGAAAAAGACAAAGGGCTGTGCATACCCTCTCCCACTTGGGTTGATGATCTGGGGGTGACAGGAGGTGTAGGGAAAGGAGAAAATCACAGGAAAAAGCGGAAAAATTCAGGAAATAAGGAGCAGAACAGGGACAAGGGCTGTGCACACCCTCTCCCACCTGGAGCTGATGATCTGGGGGTGACTGGGGTGGAGGGAAAGGGGAAAAGAGGAGCAGGAGAAAGGATGAGGGGGCTGTCCATACCCTCTCCGTATGAAGCTGATGATCTGAGGGGTCCTAAACGTGTAGGGAAAGGGGAAAAACCACAGGAAAAAAGGGTAAAATGCAGGAAAAAGGAGCAGGAAAAGGGACAAAGGGCTGTGCATACCCTCTCCCACTTGGAGTTGATGATCTGGGGGTGACTGAGGTGTAGGGAAAGGGGAAGAAGGAGCAGAAAGAGGGACAAAGGGCTCTCCATACCCTCTCCCACTTGGAGCTGATGATCTGGGGGGGGGGTGACTGAGGTGTAGGGAAAGGGGAAAACCACAGGAAAAAGAAAGGGTAAAATGCAGGAAAAAAGGAGCAGGAGAAAAGGGCCAAGGGCTGTGCATACCCTCTCCCATATGAAGCTCATGATCTGAGGGGTGACAGAGGTGTGAGGGAAGGGGAAAAATCACAGGAAAAAGGGGAAAAATTCAGGAAATAAGGAGCGGGAAAAGACAAAGGGCTGTGCATACCCTCTCCCACTTGGAGCTGATGATCTGGGGGGTGACAGAGGTGTAGGGGAAAAGGGAAAAAGGAGCAGGAGAAAAGGGACAAAGGGCTGTGCATACCCTCTCCCGTATGGAAGCTGATGATCTGGGGGTGACTGAGGTGGAGGGAAAGGGGAAAAAGAGGAGCAGAACAGGGCCAAGGGCTGTGCATACCCTCTCTCCACCTGGAGCTGATGATCTGGGGGGTGACTGAGGTGTAGGGGAAATGGGGAAAAGGAGCAGGAAAAGGATGAGGGCTGTCCATACCCTCTCCCGTATGAAGCTGATGATCTGAGGGGTCACAAGCGATGTGGGGAAAGGGGAAAAACCACAGGAAAAAGGGGAAAAATGCAGGAAAAAAGGAGCGGGGAAAAGACAAAGGGCTGTGCATGCCCTCTCCCACTTGGAGTTGATGATCTGGGGGGTGACAGAGGTGTAGGGAAAGGAGAAAAATCACAGGAAAAGCGGAAAAATTCAGGAAATAAGGAGCAGAACAGGGACAAGGGCTGTGCACACCTCTCCCACCTGGAGCTGATGATCTGGGGGTGACTGAGGGTGGAGGGAAAGGGGAAAAAGGAGCAGGAAAAGGATGAGGGGCTGTCCATACCCTCTCCCGTATGAAGCTGATGATCTGAGGGGTCCGCAAGCGATGTGGGAAAGGGGAAAAACCACAGGAAAAAAAGGGTAAAATGCAGGAAAAAGGAGCAGGAAAAGGGACAAAGGGCTGTGCATACCCTCTCCCACTTGGAGTTGATGATCTGGGGGTGACTGAGGTGTAGGGAAAGGGGAAGAAGGAGCAGAAGAGGGACAAAGGGCTCTCCATACCCTCTCCCACTTGGAGCTGATGATCTGGGGGGTGACAGAGGTGTAGGGAAAGGGGGGAAAACCACAGGAGAAAAAAGGGTAAAAATGCAGGAAAAAAGGGAGCAGGAAAAGGGCCAAGGGCTGTGCATACCCTCTCCATATGAAGCTCATGATCTGAGGGGGTGACAGAGGTGTAGGGAAAGGGGGAAAAATCACAGGAAAAAGGGGAAAAATTCAGGGAAATAAGGAGCAGGGGAAAAAGACAAGGGCTGTGCATACCCTCTCCCACTTGGAGCTGATGATCTGGGGGGTGACAGAGGTGTAGGGAAAAGGGGAAAAAGGAGCAGGAAAAGGGACAAAGGGCTGTGCATGCCCTCTCCCGTGTGAAGCTGATGATCTGGGGGGTGACTGAGGGTGGAGGGAAAGGGGAAAAAAGGAGCAGAACAGGGCCAAAGGGCTGTGCATACCCTCTCCACCTGGAGCTGATGATCTGGGGGTGACTGAGGGTGTAGGGAAATGGGGAAAAAGGAGCAGGAGAAAAGGATGAGGGGCTGTCCATGCCCTCTCCCGTATGAAGCTGATGATCTGAGGGGTCACAAAGCGTGTAGGGAAGGGGAAAAACCACAGGAAAAGGGGAAAAAATGCAGGAAAAAAGGAGCAGGGGAAAAAGACAAAGGGCTGTGCATACCCTCTCCACTTGGAGTTGATGATCTGGGGGTGACAGAGGTGTAGGGAAAGGAGAAAAATCACAGGAAAAACGGAAAAATTCAGGAAATAAGGAGCAGAACAGGGACAAGGGCTGTGCACACCCTCTCCACCTGGAGCTGATGATCTGGGGGTGACTGAGGGTGGAGGGAAAGGGGAAAAAGGAGCGGGAAAAGGACAAAGGGGCTCTCCATGGCAGCTCCCACTTGGAGTTGATGATCTGGGGGGTGACTGAGGGGTGGAGGGAAAGGGGAAAAACCACAGGAAAAAAGGGGAAAAATTCAGGAAATAAGGAGCAGAAGAGGGACAAAGGGCTGTGCATACCCTCTCCCACTTGGAGTTGATGATCTGGGGGGTCACAGAGGTGTAGGGAAAAGGGAAAAAGGAGCAGGAAAAGGATGAGGGGCTGTGCATACCCTCTCCCATTTGGAGTTGATGATCTGGGGGGTGACTGAGGTGTAGGGAAAGGGGAAAAATCACAGGAAAAAGGGAAAAATGCAGGAAAAAAGGAGCAGGAAAAGGACAAAGGGCTGTGCATACCCTCTCCCACTTGGAGCTGATGATCTGGGGGTGACAGAGGTGTAGGGAAAGGAGAAAAATCACAGGAAAAACGGAAAAATTCAGGAAATAAGGAGCAGAACAGGGACAAGGGCTGTGCACCCTCTCCACCTGGAGCTGATGATCTGGGGGGTGACAGAGGTGCAGGGGAAAGGGGGAAAAATCACAGGGAAAAAAGGGAAAAATTCAGGAAATCACGGGGCAGGAAAAAGACAAAGGGCTGTGCATGCCCTCTCCCACTTGGAGTTGATGATCTGGGGGATGACTGAGGTGTAGGGAAATGGGAGAAAAGGAGCGGGGAAAAGGATGAGGGTCTGTCCATGCCCTCTCCCGTGTGAAGCTGATGATCTGAGGGGTCACAAACGATGTAGGGGAAAGGGGAAAAACCACAGGAAAAAAAGGGTAAAATGCAGGAAAAAGGAGCAGGAAAAGGGACAAAGGGCTGTGCATACCCTCTCCCACTTGGGTTGATGATCTGGGGGGTGACTGAGGTGTAGGGAAAGGGGAAGAAGGAGCAGAAGAGGGACAAAGGGCTCTCCATACCCTCTCCCACTTGGAGCTGATGATCTGGGGGGGTGACTGAGGTGTGGGGAAGGGGAAAACCACAGGGAAAAAAGGGTAAAATGCAGGGAAAAAGGAGCAGGGAAAAGGGCCAAAGGGCTGTGCATACCCTCTCCATATGAAGCTCATGATCTGAGGGGTGACAGAGGTGTGGGGAAAGGGGAAAAATCACAGGAAAAAGGGGAAAAATTCAGGAAATAAGGAGCAGGAGAAAAAGACAAAGGGCTGTGCATGCCCTCTCCCACTTGGAGCTGATGATCTGGGGGTGACAGGGTGTAGGGGAAAAGGGAAAAAGGGAGCAGGAAAAGGGACAAAGGGCTGTGCATACCCTCTCTCCCGTATGAAGCTGATGATCTGGGGGGTGACTGAGGTGGAGGGAAAGGGGAAAAAAGGAGCAGAACAGGGCCAAGGGCTGTGCATACCCTCTCCACCTGGAGCTGATGATCTGGGGGGTGACTGAGGTGTAGGGGAAAGGGGAAAAAGGGAGCGGGAAAAGGGACAAAGGGCTGTGCATACCCTCTCCCACTTGGGTTGATGATCTGGGGGGTGACTGAGGGTGTAGGGGAAATGGGAAAAGGAGCGGGGAGAAAAGGATGAGGGGCTGTCCATGCCCTCTCCCGTATGAAGCTGATGATCTGAGGGGTCACAAGCGTGTAGGGGAAGGGGAAAAACCACAGGAAAAAAGGGAAAAATGCAGGAAAAAAGGGAGCAGGAAAAGACAAAGGGCTGTGCATGCCCTCTCCCACTTGGGTTGATGATCTGGGGGTGACAGGGTGTGGGAAAGGAGAAAAATCACAGGAAAAGCGGGAAAAATTCAGGGAAATAAGGGAGCAGAACAGGGACAAAGGGGCTGTGCACACCCTCTCCCACCTGGAGCTGATGATCTGGGGGTGACTGAGGTGGAGGAAAGGGGAAAAGGAGCAGGGGAAAAGGACAAAGGGGCTCTCCATAGCCGGCTCCCACTTGGAGTTGATGATCTGGGGGGTGACTGAGGTGGAGGGAAAGGGGAAAACCACAGGAAAAAAGGGGAAAAATTCAGGAAATAAGGAGCAGAACAGGGACAAAGGGCTGTGCATACCCTCCCACTTGGAGTTGATGATCTGGGGGTGACTGAGGTGGAGGAAAGGGGAAAAAGGAGCAGGAGAAAGGATGAGGGGCTGTCCATACCCTCTCCCGTATGAAGCTGATGATCTGAGGGGTCACAAAACGTGTAGGGGAAAGGGGAAAAACCACAGGAAAAAGGGAAAAATGCAGGAGAAAAAAGGAGCAGGGAAAAAGACAAAGGGCTGTGCATACCCTCTCCCACTTGGAGTTGATCATCTGGGGGTGACTGAGGGTGGAGGGAAAGGGGAAAAAGGAGCAGGGAAAAGGATGAGGGCTGTCCATACCCTCTCCCGTGTATGAAGCTGATGATCTGGGGGGTCACAAGCAGTGTGGGGAAGGGGAAAAACCACAGGAAAAAGGGAAAAATGCAGGAAAAAAGGAGCAGGGGAAAAAAGACAAAGGGCTGTGCATACCCTCTCCCACTTGGGTTGATGATCTGGGGGTGACAGAGGTGTAGGGAAAGGAGAAAAATCACAGGAAAAACGGAAAAATTCCAGGAAATAAGGAGCAGAACAGGGACAAAGGGCTGTGCACACCCTCTCCCACCTGGAGCTGATGATCTGGGGGGTGACAGAGGTGCAGGGAAGAGGGGAAAAATCACAGGAAAAAGGGAAAAATTCAGGAAATACGGAGCAGGGAGAAAAAGACAAAGGGCTGTGCATACCCTCTCCACTTGGAGTTGATGATCTGGGGGATGACTGAGGTGTAGGGAAATGGGAAAAGGAGCAGGGAAAAGGATGAGGGGTCTGTCCATACCCTCTCCCGTGTATGAAGCTGATGATCTGAGGGGTCACAAACGTGTAGGGAAGAGGGGAAAAACCACAGGAAAAAGGGTAAAATGCAGGAAAAGGAGCGGGAAAAGGGACAAAGGGCTGTGCATGCCCTCTCCCACTTGGAGTTGATGATCTGGGGGTGACTGAGGGTGTAGGGAAAGGGGAAGAAGGAGCAGAAGAGGGACAAAGGGCTCCATACCCTCTCCCACTTGGAGCTGATGATCTGGGGGGTGACTGAGGTGTAGGGGAAGGGGGAAAACCACAGGAAAAAAGGGTGAAATGCAGGGAAAAAGGAGCAGGGAAAAGGGCCAAGGGCTGTGCATGCCCTCTCCATATGAAGCTCATGATCTGAGGGGTGACAGAGGTGTGGGGAAAGGGGAAAAATCACAGGAAAAAGGGGAAAAATTCAGGGAAATAAGGAGCAGGGGAAAAAGACAAAGGGCTGTGCATGCCCTCTCCCACTTGGAGCTGATGATCTGGGGGGTGACAGGGGTGTGGGGAAAAGGGAAAAAGGAGCAGGAGAAAAGGGACAAAGGGCTGTGCATGCCTCTCCCGGTATGGAAGCTGATGATCTGGGGGTGACTGAGGTGGAGGGAAAGGGGAAAAAGGCAGAACAGGGCCAAAGGGCTGTGCATACCCTCTCCACCTGGAGCTGATGATCTGGGGGTGACTGGGGTGTGAGGGGGAAATGGGAAAAGGAGCAGGGAAAAGGATGAGGGGCTGTCCATACCCTCTCCCGTGTGAAGCTGATGATCTGAGGGGTCACAAGCGATGTAGGGGAAAGGGGCTCACAGGGAAAAAGGGGAAAAAATGCAGGAAAAAGGAGCAGGGGAAAAGACAAGGGCTGTGCATACCCTCTCCACTTGGAGTTGATGATCTGGGGGTGACAGAGGTGTAGGGAAAGGAGAAAAATCACAGGAAAAGCGGAAAAATTCAGGAAATAAGGAGCAGAACAGGGACAAAGGGCTGTGCACACCCTCTCCCACCTGGAGCTGATGATCTGGGGGTGACTGAGGTGGAGGGAAAGGGGAAAAAGGAGCGGGGAAAAGGACAAAGGGCTCTCCATAGCACAGCTCCCGCTTGGAGTTGATGATCTGGGGGGTGACTGAGGGTGGAGGGAAAGGGGAAAACCACAGGAGAAAAAAGGGAAAAATTCAGGAAATAAGGAGCAGAACAGGGACAAAGGGCTGTGCATACCCTCTCCCACTTGGAGTTGATGATCTGGGGGGTGACTGAGGGTGTAGGGAAAGGGGAAAAAGGGCAGGGAAAAGGATGAGGGGCTGTCCATACCCTCTCCCGTGTGAAACTGATGATCTGGGGGGTCACAAAGCGATGTGGGGAAAGGGGAAAAACCACGGGAAAAGGGAAAAAATGCAGGAAAAAGGGCAGGGGAAAAGACAAAGGGCTGTGCATGCCCTCTCCCCGCTGGGTTGATGATCTGGGGGTGACAGAGGGTGTAGGGGAAAGGAGAAAAATCACAGGAAAAACGGAAAAATTCAGGAAATAAGGAGCAGAACAGGGACAAAGGGCTGTGCACACCCTCTCCCACCTGGAGCTGATGATCTGGGGGTGACAGAGGTGCAGGGAAAGGGGAAAAATCACAGGAAAAAGGGAAAAATTCAGGAAATACGGAGCAGGAAAAAGACAAAGGGCTGTGCATACCCTCTCCCACTTGGAGTTGATGATCTGGGGGATGACTGAGGTGTAGGGAAATGGGAAAAAGGAGCAGGAAAAGGATGAGGGTCTGTCCATACCCTCTCCCGTATGAAGCTGATGATCTGAGGGGTCACAAACGTGTAGGGAAAGGGGAAAAACCACAGGAAAAAAGGGTAAAATGCAGGAAAAAGGAGCAGGAAAAGGGACAAAGGGCTGTGCATACCCTCTCCCACTTGGAGTTGATGATCTGGGGGTGACTGAGGTGTAGGGAAAGGGGAAGAAGGAGCAGAAGAGGGACAAAGGGCTCTCCATACCCTCTCCCACTTGGAGCTGATGATCTGGGGGGTGACTGAGGTGTAGGGAAAGGGGGAAAACCACAGGAAAAAAGGGTAAAATGCAGGAAAAAGGAGCAGGAAAAGGGCCAAAGGGCTGTGCATACCCTCTCCCATATGAAGCTCATGATCTGAGGGGTGACAGAGGTGTAGGGAAAGGGGAAAAATCACAGGAAAAAGGGAAAAATTCAGGAAATAAGGAGCAGGAAAAAGACAAAGGGCTGTGCATACCCTCTCCCACTTGGAGCTGATGATCTGGGGGTGACAGAGGTGTAGGGAAAAGGGAAAAAGGAGCAGGAAAAGGGACAAAGGGCTGTGCATACCCTCTCCCGTATGAAGCTGATGATCTGGGGGTGACTGAGGTGGAGGGAAAGGGGAAAAAGGAGCAGAACAGGGCCAAAGGGCTGTGCATACCCTCTCCCACCTGGAGCTGATGATCTGGGGGTGACTGAGGTGTAGGGAAAGGGGAAAAAGGAGCAGGAAAAGGGACAAAGGGCTGTGCATACCCTCTCCCACTTGGAGTTGATGATCTGGGGGTGACTGAGGTGTAGGGAAATGGGAAAAAGGAGCAGGAAAAGGATGAGGGGCTGTCCATACCCTCTCCCGTATGAAGCTGATGATCTGAGGGGTCACAAACGTGTAGGGAAAGGGGGAAAAACCACAGGAAAAAAGGGGAAAAAATGCAGGAAAAAGGGGCAGGAAAAAAGACAAGAGGGCTGTGCATACCCTCTCCCACTTGGAGTTGATGATCTGGGGGTGACAGAGGTGTAGGGAAAGGAGAAAAATCACAGGAAAAACGGAAAAATTCAGGAAATAAGGAGCAGAACAGGGACAAAGGGCTGTGCACACCCTCTCCCACCTGGAGCTGATGATCTGGGGGTGACTGAGGTGGAGGGAAAGGGGAAAAAGGAGCAGGAAAAGGACAAAGGGCTCTCCATAGCCGCTCCCACTTGGAGTTGATGATCTGGGGGGTGACTGAGGTGGAGGGAAAGGGGAAAACCACAGGAAAAAAGGGAAAAATTCAGGAAATAAGGAGCAGAACAGGGACAAAGGGCTGTGCATACCCTCTCCCACTTGGAGTTGATGATCTGGGGGTGACTGAGGTGGAGGGAAAGGGGAAAAAGGAGCAGGAAAAGGATGAGGGGCTGTCCATACCCTCTCCCGTATGAAGCTGATGATCTGAGGGGTCACAAACGTGTAGGGAAAGGGGAAAAACCACAGGAAAAAGGGAAAAATGCAGGAAAAAAGGAGCAGGAAAAAGACAAAGGGCTGTGCATACCCTCTCCCACTTGGAGTTGATCATCTGGGGGTGACTGAGGTGGAGGGAAAGGGGAAAAAGGAGCAGGAAAAGGATGAGGGGCTGTCCATACCCTCTCCCGTATGAAGCTGATGATCTGAGGGGTCACAAACGTGTAGGGAAAGGGGAAAAACCACAGGAAAAAGGGAAAAATGCAGGAAAAAAGGAGCAGGAAAAAGACAAAGGGCTGTGCATACCCTCTCCCACTTGGAGTTGATGATCTGGGGGTGACAGAGGTGTAGGGAAAGGAGAAAAATCACAGGAAAAACGGAAAAATTCAGGAAATAAGGAGCAGAACAGGGACAAAGGGCTGTGCACACCCTCTCCCACCTGGAGCTGATGATCTGGGGGTGACTGAGGTGGAGGGAAAGGGGAAAAAGGAGCAGGAAAAGGGACAAAGGGCTGTGCATACCCTCTCCCACTTGGAGTTGATCATCTGGGGGTGACTGAGGTGTAGGGAAAGAGGGAAAACCACAGGAAAAAAGGGAAAAATTCAGGAAATAAGGAGCAGGAAAAAGACAAAGGGCTGTGCATACCCTCTCCCACTTGGAGTTGATGATCTGGGGGGTGACTGAGGTGTAGGGGTTGCCCCCCGGGGCCTGCAGCCCGTGCAGCTCGGCGATGCGCTGCGCCTCGCGCTGGATCCCCAGGATCGCCTCGCGCTCCTTGTCCGCGTCCGGCAGCGTCGACTTGAACTGGTCGTGGGCGGCGATCAGGCCCTGGGGAGGGGAAATCCATGGAATTCCAGGGGTCAGGGGGGATCTGGGTCCGTGGGGAGGGGCAATTCCATGGAATTCCAGGAGTCAGAGGGGATTTGGATCCCTGGGGAGGGGAAATCCAGGGGTCAGAGGGGTTTTGGATCCCTGGGGATCCATGGAATTCCAGGGGGTCGGGGGTCTGGATCCCTGGGGAGGGGCAATTCCATGGAATTCCAGGAGTCAGAGGGGATCTGGATCCCTGGAAATCCCTGGGATTCCTGGTTCAGGCCCTGGGGAGGGGAAATCCTGGGTCAGAGGGGGTTTTGGATCCCTGGGGAGGGAAATCCTGGGTCGGGGGGTCTGGATCCCTGGGGGATCCATGGAATTCCAGGGTTCAGGTGGGATCTGGATCCCTAGAAAGCCCTGGGATTGCTGGTTCAGGCCCTGGGAGGGGAAATCCTGGGTCAGAGGGGATCTGGATCCCTGGGGAGGGGCAATTCCATGGAATTCCAGGGTTCAGGGTGGGATCTGGGTCCCTGGGGATTGGCAATTCTATGGAATTCCAGGGTCAGGGGGTTTGTATCCCTGGGAGGGAAATCCAGGGGTCAGAGGGGTTTGGATCCCTGGGGATCCATGGGATTCCTGGTTCAGGCCCTGGGGAGGGAAATCCTGGGTCAGGGGGGTTTGGGTCCCTGGGGGATTCCATGGAATTCCAGGGTTCAGGTGGGATTTGGATCCCTGGAAATCCCTGGGATTCCTGGTTCAGGCCCTGAGAGAGTTGGGTTTCCATGGAATTCCAGGGGTCAGAGGGGATTTGGATCCCTGGGGGAGGGGAAAATCCTGGGTCAGAGGGGGTTTGGGTCCCTGGGGAGGGGCAATTCCATGGAATTCCAGGGGTCAGAGGGGATCTGGATCCCTGGAAATCCCTGGGATTCCTGGTTCAGGCCCTGAGAGAGTTGGGATTCCATGGAATTCCAGGGGTCAGGGGATTTGGATCCCTGGGGAGGGGAAATCCTGGGTCAGGGGGGGTCTGGGTCCCTGGGGATCCATGGAATTCCAGGGGTCAGAGGGGGTTTGGATCCCTGGAAATCCCTGGGATTCCTGGTTCAGGCCCTGGGGAGGGGAAATCCAGGGTCAGGGGGCTTTGTATCCCTGGGGGATTCCATGGAATTCCAGGGTCGGGGGGTTTGTATCCCTGGAAATCCCTGGGATTGCTGGTTCAGGCCCTGAGGGAGGGAAATCCTGGGTCAGGGGGGTTTGGATCCCTGGGGAGGGGAAAAATCCAGGGTCAGGGGCGGTCTGGGTCCCTGGGGGATCCATGGAATTCCAGGGGTCAGACGGGATCTGGATCCCTGGAAATCCCTGGGATTGCTGGTTCAGGCCCTGGGGAGGGGAAATCCAGGGGTCAGAGGGATCTGGATCCCTGGGGGAGGGAAATCCAGGCTCAGGGGGGTCTGGGTCCCTGGGGAGGGAAATCCAGGCTCAGGGGGGTCTGGGTCCCTGGGGAGGGGAAATCCAGGCTCAGGGGGGTCTGGGTCCCTGGGGAGGGGAAATCCAGGGTCAGGGGGGGTCTGGGTCCCTGGGGATCCATGGAATTCCAGGGGTCAGGTGGGATTTGTATCCCTGGAAATCCCTGGAACTGCTGGTTCAGATGGGGTTTGTATCCCTGGAAATCCCTGGGATTGCTGGTTCAGGCCCTGGGGATGGGGGATCCATGGGATTCCAGGGGTTCAGCTGGAATTTGTATCCCTGGGGATCCCTGGAATTCCAAGAATTCAGCTGGAATTCCTATCCCTGGAATTTCTGGTTCAGGCCCTGGGGATGGAGGATCCATGGGATTCCAGGGGTTCAGCTGGAAATTTTATCTCTGGAGATCCATGGGATCCATGGCAGTTTTTTGGGTCAATTTTGGGTCAGTTTTGGGGCAGTTTTTGGGATTTCTTGCCTGGATCTCCTCGATGCTGTGCACTATGACCATGGCTCACTTTTTGGGGTGTTTTTGGGCAGTTTTTGGATATTTTTGGACATCCTCACCTGGATCTCCTCGATGGTGTGCACGATGAACATGGGGCAGTTTTGGCTCAGTTTTGGGGGTGTTTTGGGGCAGTTTGGATATTTTGGACATTCTCACCTGGATCTCCCTCGATGGTGTGCACGATGAACATGGCTCAGTTTTGGGGTGTTTTTGGGGCAGTTTTTGGAATTCCTCACCTGGATCTCCTCGATGGTGTGCACGATGAACATGGGGCAGTTTTGGCTCAGTTTTGGGGGTGTTTTTGGATATTTTTGGGATTCCTCACCTGGATCTCTTCGATGCTGTGCACGATGAACATGGGGCAGTTTTGGGGTGTTTTTAGGTCAGATTTTGGATATTTTTGGACATTCTCACCTGGATCTCCTCGATGCTGTGCACTATGACCATGGCTCAGTTTTGGGGTGTTTTTGGGGCAGTTTTTGGATATTTTTGGACATCCTCACCTGGATCTCCTCGATGGTGTGCACGATGAACATGGGGCAGTTTTGGCTCAGTTTTGGGGTGTTTTTGGATATTTTTGGGATTCCTCACCTGGATCTCCTCGATGCTGTGCACGATGAACATGGGGCAGTTTTGGGGTGTTTTTGGGGCAGTTTTTGGATATTTTTGGACATCCTCACCTGGTTCTCCCTCGATGGTGTGCACGATGACCATGGCTCAGTTTTGGGGCAGTTTTGGGATGTTTTGGGGCAGTTTTTGGGATTCCTCACCTGGATCTCCTCGATGGTGTGCACGATGAACTTGGGGCAGTTTTGGCTCAGTTTTGGGGGCAGTTTTGGGATTTCTCACCTGGATCTCTTCGATGCTGTGCACCCGATGAACATGGGGCAGTTTTGGGGTGTTTTGGGGCAGTTTTGGGATTCCTCACCTGGATCTCCTCGATGGTGTGCACGATGACCATGGCTCAGTTTTGGGGTGTTTTTGGGGCAGTTTCTGGGTTTCCTCACCTGGATCTCCTCGATGCTGTGCACTATGACCATGGCTCAGTTTTGGGGTGTTTTTGGGGCAGTTTTGGATATTTTTGGACATCCCTCACCTGGATCTCCTCGATGGTGTGCACGATGAACATGGGGCAGTTTTGGCTCAGTTTTGGGGTGTTTTTGGATATTTTTGGGATTCCTCACCTGGATCTCCTCGATGCTGTGCACTATGAACACGGGGCAGTTTTGGGGTGTTTTTGGGGCAGTTTTTGGGATTCCTCACCTGGATCTCTTCGATGCTGTGCACGATGAACATGGGGCAGTTTTGGGGTGTTTTTGGGGCAGTTTTTGGATATTTTTGGGATTCCTCACCTGGATCTCCTCGATGGTGTGCACGATGAACATGGGGCAGTTTTGGCTCAGTTTTTGGGTATTTTTGGACATCCTCACCTGGATCTCCTCGATGGTGTGCACGATGACCATGGCTCAGTTTTGGGATGTTTTTGGGGCAGTTTCTGGGTTTTCTCACCTGGATCTCTTCGATGCTGTGCACGATGAACATGGGGCAGTTTTGGGGTGTTTTTGGGGCAGTTTTTGGGATTCCTCACCTGGATCTCCTCGATGGTGTGCACGATGAACATGGCTCAGTTTTGGGGTGTTTTTGGGGCAGTTTTTGGGATTCCTCACCTGGATCTCCCTCGATGGTGTGCACGATGAACATGGGGCAGTTTTGGGGTGTTTTTGGATATTTTTGGGATTCCTCACCTGGATCTCCCTCGATGGTGTGCACGATGAACATGGGGCAGTTTTGGCTCAGTTTTGGGGTGTTTTTGGGGCAGTTTCTGGGTTTCCTCACCTGGATCTCCTCGATGCTGTGCACTATGACCATGGCTCAGTTTTGGGGTGTTTTTGGGGCAGTTTTTGGATATTTTTGGACATCCTCACCTGGATCTCCTCGATGGTGTGCACGATGAACATGGGGCAGTTTTGGGGCAGTTTTTGGATATTTTTGGACATCTCACCTGGATCTCCTCGATGGTGTGCACGATGAACATGGGGCAGTTTTGGCTCAGTTTTGGGGTGGTTTTGGGTCAGTTTTTGGATATTTTTGGACATTCTCACCTGGATCTCCTCGATGGTGTGCACGATGAACATGGGGCAGTTTTGGGGCAGTTTTTGGATATTTTTGGACATCTCACCTGGATCTCCTCGATGGTGTGCACGATGAACATGTCCTGCAGGTCCTCCATGGCGCTCTCCATCCAGTTGTTGAAGGGCGCCGCGCGCTTGGCGTACTCCAGGTGCAGCTCGTCGATCGTCTCCAGCTGCTTCTCCATTTTCTGGGGAACGGCAGCATTGGGATTTTGGGGTGTTCCTGGGGGGTTTGGGGTGCCCCAGCCCCCAGGAGCCCGCTGACCTCCAGGGCCTCGCGGCGGCTGTGGGTCAGCAGAGCCCAGCAGGTCCCACTGGTCGCAGATCTTCTGGCAGCGCGCGTTGACGCTCGGCGAGTCGTAGTAATCCAGCTCACTGGGGAGAGGGGAGTGGGGAATGGGGAAATGGGGGAATGGGGGAAAAATGGGGGGAAAATGGGGGGAATGGGGTGTTTAGGGACACAATTTGGGGTTATTTTGGGGTTTTTGGGGCTGCCATACTTGAGCTCCCGGGCAGTGGCTGCGATCTGCTCTGGGGTTATGTAGGGACACAGTTTGGGGTTATTGTGGGGTTATTGTGGGGTTATTTTGGGGCTATTTAGGGACACAGTTTGGGGTTATTTTGGGACACAGTTTGGGGTTATTTAGGGACACAGTTTGGGGTTATTTTGGGACACATTTGGGGTTGTTTTGGGGCTCCATACTTGAGCTCCTGGGCAATGGCTGCGATCTGCTCTGGGGTTATTTTGGGACACAGTTTGGGGTTATTTAGGGACACAGTTTGAGGTTATTTTGGGATACATTTGGGGTTATTTAGGGATACATTTGGGGTTATTTTGGGGTCTATTTAGGGACACAATTTGGGGTGATTTGAGGGTTATTTTTTGGGCTCCATACTTGAGCTCCTGGGCAATGGCTGCTATCTGCTCTGGGGTTATTTTGGGACACAGTTTGGGGTTATGTAGGGACACATTTGGGGTTACTTTGGGACACATTTGGGGTTGTTTTGGGGCTCCATACTTGAGCTCCTGGGAAATGGCTGCTATCTGCTCTGGGGTTATTTTGGGACAGAATTTGGGGTTATTTTGGGGTTATTTAGGGACACAGTTTGGGGTTATTTTGGGACACAGTTTGGGGTTATTTAGGGATACATTTGGGGTTATTTTGGGGTTATTTAGGGACACAGTTTGGGGTTATTTTGGGGTTATTTTGGGGCTATTTAGGGACAGATTTTGGGTTATTTGGGCTCCATACTTGAGCTCCTGGGCAATGGCTGTGATCTGCTCTGGGGTTATTTAGGGACACAGTTTGGGGTTATTTTGGGACACAGTTTGGGGTTATTTTGGGGTTATTTAGGGACACAGTTTGGGGTTATTTTGGGGCTATTTAGGGACACAATTTGGGGTGATTTGAGGGTTATTTTTTGGGCTCCATACTTGAGCTCCTGGGCAATGGCTGCGATCTGCTCTGGGGTTATTTTGGGGTTACTTTGGGACACATTTTGGGTTATTTTGGCTCCATACTTGAGCTCCTGGGCAATGGCTGCGATCTGCTCTGGGGTTATTTTGGGATACATTTCGGGTTATTTTGGGATACATTTGGGGTTATTTTGGGGTTATTTTGGGACACATTTGGGGTTACTTTGGGACACATTTGGGGTTGTTTTGGGGCTCCATACTTGAGCTCCTGGGAAATGGCTGCTATCTGCTCTGGGGTTATTTTGGGACAGAATTTGGGGTTATTTAGGGACACAGTTTGGGGTTATTTTGGGACACATTTGGGGTTATGTGGGATACATTTGGGGTTATTTTGGGGTTATTTAGGGACACAGTTTGGGGGTTATTTTGGGACACAGTTTGGGGTTATTTTGGCACACATTTGGGGGTTATTTTGGCTCCATACTTGAGCTCCTGGGCAATGGCTGCGATCTGCTCTGGGGGTTATTTTTGGGGGTTACTTTGGGACACATTTGGGGTTATTTTGGGGTTATTTTGGGACACATTTGGGGTTACTTTGGGACACATTTTGGGTTATTTTGGGACACATTTGGGGTTATTTTGGGGTTATTTTGGGATACATTTGGGGTTATTTTGGGGTTATTTAGGGACACAGTTTGGGGTTATTTTGGGACACAGTTTGGGGTTATTTTGGGGCTATTTAGGGACACAATTTGGGGTGATTTGAGGGTTATTTTTTGGGCTCCATACTTGAGCTCCTGGGCAATGGCTGCGATCTGCTCTGGGGTTATTTTGGGACACAGTTTGGGGTTATTTTGGGATACATTTGGGGTTATTTTGGGGTTATTTTGGGACACAGTTTGGGGTTATTTTGGGGTTATTTAGGGACACAGTTTGGGCTTATTTTGGGATATATTTGGGGTTATTTTGGCTCCATACTTGAGCTCCCTGGGCAGTGGCTGTGATCTGCTCTGGGGTTATTTCGGGACACAGTTTGGGGTTATTGTGGGATACATTTGGGGTTATTTTGGGGATATTTAGGGACACAGTTTGGGGTTATTTTGGGATACATTTGGGGTTATTTTGGGGTTATTTAGGGACACAGTTTGGGGTTATTTTGGGGTTATTTTGGGGTTATTTTGGGGTTATTTAGGGACACAGTTTGGGGCTATTTAGGGACACAGTTTGGGGGTTATTTTGGGGTTATTTTGGGACAGAGTTTGGGGGTTATTTTGGGGGTTATTTTTGGGACACAATTTGGGGGTTATTCTGGGACAGAGTTTGGGGTTATTTTGGGATACAGTTTGGGGTTATTTTGGGACACAGTTTGGGGTTATTTAGGGACACAATTTGGAGTTATTTTGGGACACATTTGGGGTTATTTTGGGGTTATTTTGGGACACATTTGGGGTTACTTTGGGACACATTTTGGGTTATTTTGGGACACATTTGGGGTTATTTTGGGGTTATTTTGGGACACATTTGGGGTTACTTTGGGACACATTTTGTGTTATTTTGGCTCCATACTTGAGCTCCTGGGCAATGGCTGCGATCTGCTCTGGGGTTATTTTGGGGTTATTTTAGGGACACATTTTGGGGTTATTTTGGGACACATTTGGGGTTATTTTGGGACACATTTGGGGTTATTTTGGGACACATTTGGGGTTGTTTTTGGGGCTCCATACTTGAGCTCCTGGGCAATGGCTGCGATCTGCTCTGGGATTATTTTGGGATACATTTGGGGTTATTTTGGGATACATTTGGGGTTATTTTGGGATACATTTGGGGTTATTTTGGGACACATTTGGGGTTACTTTGGGACACATTTGGGGTTATTTTGGGACACATTTGGGGTTACTCTGGGACACATTTTGGGGTTATTTTGGCTCCATACTTGAGCTCCTGGGCAATGGCTGCGATCTGCTCCACCCGGTCCTGGTGCGCCGCCAGGTCCGACTCGAAGGCCTCGTGTTTGCGCAGCAGCGCCCGCACCTGCGCCAGCGAGGCCGAGCCCGGGTCCCGGTCCCGCAGGGCCACCTCCTTTCCTGGGGGAGAATCCCAAATTCCCTGAGAGCCTGAACCTCCCTGTGCCACCCCTGAGAGCCTGAACCCTCCTGTGCCACCCCTGAGATCCTGAATCCATCCCTGAACCCCCCTGTGCCACCTCCTTTCCTGGGGGAGAATCCCAAATTCCCTGAGAGCCTGAACCCCCCTGTGCCACCCCTGAGATCCTGAATCCATCCCTGAATCCCCCTGTGCCACCCCTGAGACCCTGAAACCATCCCCGAACCCGCCTGTGCCACCTCCTTTCCTGGGGGAGAATCCCAAATTCCCTGAGAGCCTGAACCCCCTGTGCCATCCCCTGAGATCCTGAATCCATCCCTGAATCCCCTGTACACCCTGAGACCCTGAACCTCCCTGTGCCACCTCCTTACCTGGGAGAGAATCCCAAATTCCCTGAGAGCCTGAACCCCCCTGTGCCACTCCCTGAGAGCCTGAACCCCCTGTGCCATCCCCTGTGATCCTGAATCCATCCCTGAATCCCCCTGTGCCATCCCCTGAGACCCTGAAACCATCCCCTGAACCCCGCCTGTGCCACCTCCTTTCCTGGGGAGAATCCCAAATTCCCTGAGCCTGAACCCCCCTGTGCCACCTCCCTGAACCCCTGCAGAGAATCCCAAATTCCCTGAGCCCTCAACCCCCTGTGCCACCCCTGAGACCCTGAAACCCTCTGAGCCACCTCCTTACCTGGGCATGGGAACACACCTGAGACCCTGAATCCATCCCTGAACCCCCTGTGCCACCTCTCCTTTCCTGGGGGAGAATCCCAAATTCCCTGAGAGCCTGAACCTCCCTGTGCCACCCCCTGAGATCCTGAATCCATCCCTGAACCCCCCTGTGCCACCTCCTTACCTGGGCACAGGGACACCCCTGAGATCCTGAATCCATCCCTGAATCCCCCTGTGCCACCCCTGAGAGCCTCAACCCCTGTGCCACCTCCTTTCCTGGGAGAGAATCCCAAATTCCCTGAGAGCCTGAACCCCCCTGTGCCACCCCTGTGAGTCTGAATCCATCCCTGAACCCCCTGTGCCACCCCTGAGACCCTGAACCTCCCTGTGCCACCCCTGAGATCCTGAATCCATCCCTGAAACCCACCCAGGGCCACCCTTTTTCCTGAGAGACCCTGAAGCCCCCTGTGCCACCCCTGAGAGCCTGAACCCCCCTGTGCCATCCCTGAGACCCTAGAATCCATCCCTGAACTCCTGTGCCACCTCCTTTCCTGGGAGAGAATCCCAAATTCCCTGAGAGCTTCGAACCCCCTGTGCCATCCCTGAGACCCTCAACCCCCCTCTGCCACCCCTGTGATCCTGAAACCATCCCTGAACCCACCCAGGGCCACCCCTGAGACCCCAAATCCACCTTGTGCCACCCCTGAGACCCCTGAGCCACCTCCTTACCTGGGCACAGGTGTGTGAAAAACCCTCCAAACCCCTGAACCTCCCTGTGCCCCCCAATTCCATCCCCAGCTCCCCAAACCCATTCCCTATCACCAAATCCTGGTGCCCACCCCAAATCAATCCCCTTGGCCCCCAAATCCCTGTGCCACCCTGAGACCCTGAATCCATCCCTGAATCCCTCTGTGCCACCTCCTTACCTGGGCACAGGGACACACTCTGAGATCCTGAATCCATCCCTGAACCCCCTG
The DNA here is from genome assembly GCA_034336665.1 of Luscinia megarhynchos. NCBI lineage: Eukaryota > Metazoa > Chordata > Aves > Passeriformes > Muscicapidae > Luscinia > Luscinia megarhynchos. The sequence goes on along the minus strand of JAPFBE010000891.1, from coordinate 1,623 downwards.
TGCTACCTCCTTACCTGGGCATGGGGACACAGCTGAGACCCCCAAATTCTTCCCTGTGCCACCCCTGGAGACCCCAAATCCACCCCTGTGCCACCCCTGAGACCCCTGAGCCACCTCCTTACCTGGGCACAGGTGTGTGAAAAACCCTCAAACCCTGAACCTCCCTGTGCCCCTCCAATTCCATCCCCAGCTCCCCAAACCCATTCCCTGTCACCAAACCCTGGTGCCCACCCCCCAAATCCAATCCCCTTGGCTCCCCCAAATCCCCCCTGCCCCCCAAACTCCCCCTGCCCGGGTACCTTCTGTCCACCCCTCGTGGATCGAGGCTTTCTGCCGGAATTTCTCGGCCAGGTGATCCAGGGCGCTCAGGCGCTGAGCTCCTCAGCAGCCACTCTCGTGTCCCTTCTCGGCCTGCTCCAGCCTCTGCCAGCCTGCCCCGATGTCCTGGCACCCCAAAACACCAGGGTCACCCCAAAATACCCCAGAACCCCCCAGGGTCACCCCCAAACCCCAGCACAGCCAGCACAGGTGACCCCACTCCTCGTGTCCCTTCTCAGCCTGCTCCAGCCTCTGCCAGCCTGCCCCGATGTCCTGGCACCCCAAAACACACCGGGGTCACCCCAAAATACCCAGAACCCCCCAGGGTCACCCCAAACCCCAGCACAGGTGACCCCCACTCCTCGTGTCCCTTCGGCCCTGCTCCAGCCTCTGCCAGCCTGCCCGATGTCCTGGCACCCCAAAACACACCGGGGTCACCCCAAAATACCCCGGGGTCACCCCAAAACACACCGGGGTCACCCCAAAACCCACCAGAGTCACCCCAAAATACCCCCAGAACCCCCCAGGGTCACCCCAAACCCCAGCACAGCCAGCACAGGTGACCCCACTCCTCGTGTCCCTTTCTCGGCCTGCTCCAGCCTCTGCCAGCCTGCCCCGATGTCCTGGGGACCCCAAAATACCCCAGGGTCACCCAAAATACCCCAGGGTCACCCCAAAATATCCCGGGGTCACCCCAAAATACCCCAGGGTCACCCCAAAACACCCCAGAACCCCCCAGGGTCACCCCAAACCCCAGCACAGGTGACCCCACTCCTCGTGTCCTTTCTCGGCCTGCTCCAGCCTCTGCCAGCCTGCCCCGATATCCTGGCACCCCAAAACACACCGGGGTCACCCCAAAATACATCAGGGTCACCCCAAAATACCCCAGATCCCCCCAGGGTCACCCCAAACCCCAGGGACCTTCCCAAACCCCTCGAGCCCACCCTGCCCTGGCAGGGCCCCAAATTGGGTGAGTTCAGGGTGGGTTTAGGACACACTGAGATGGATTTTACCCCCAAATTTTCCCCCAGGACCCACCAAGACCATCCTCGGAGGGCACGAAGGCCAGGGCAGTTTGGGGTGGGTTTAGGATGGGTTTAGGACACACTGAGATGGATTTAGGACACATTAAGGTGGATTTAGGACACACCAAGATGGATTTCACCCCAGACTCACAGAGACCATCCTGCCCTCGGAGGGCACGAAGGCCAGGGCAGTTTGGGGTGGGTTTAGGACACATTAATGTGGATTTTAACCCCAAATCCCCCCAGACTCACCGAGACCATCCTGCCCTCGGAGGGCACG
>JAPFBE010000890.1:0-21765 GCA_034336665.1 Luscinia megarhynchos | reverse complement strand
CTGTGACCAGCAGGAGCCGGGCAGTGATTCTTCCCCTGTGCTCAGCGCTGGTTGGGCAGCACCTCCAGTGCTGTGTCCAGTTCTGGGCCCCCCAATTTAGGAAGGACATGGAGGGGCTGGAGCGTGTCCAGAGAAGGGCAACAATGCTGGTTATGGGTCTGGAACACAAGTCCTGTGAGGAGGGGCTGAGGGAGCTGGAGATGTTTATCCTGGAGGAGGGGAGATTTCATCACTCTCTATAACTCCCTGACTGGAGGGTGCAGCCGAGCTGGTGGGGTCGGGCTATTTTTCCAGGCAACTGTGACAGGACAGGAAGACACAGCCTCAAAGTGCAGGATGGCACCTCATTTAGGCTGGACAGTAGGAAATATTCTTCACAGAAAGCTGATGTGGAATTGGAATGGGCTGCCCAGGGAGGTGGGTGTCACTGTCCCTGGAGGTGTTTAAGGTAGAAATTGGACATGGCACTGAGTGCTGTGGTCTGGGTGACAAGATGGTGTTGGGTCACAGGTTGGAGTTGATGATTTCAAAAGTCTTTTCCAACTGGGTTAATTCTGTGATTCTCTGATGATCTGACACTGCATGGCACTTAGAGAAGCAAGAGGGCTGTTCTTACAGTGTGGGGCTAAATCGAATCAAGGATTCATTGTGGCAATCTGGGGTTTCATGGAATCCAAAAAAACATTTTAATACTGCGTGGCTTTGTATGAATGAGGAGACTTTTGTGACACTTTGGGACTTTGTGTGACAATAGAGCCACGTTGACACTGCAGGGCCCTGTGGAAACATGGGGCCAGTGTTACTCTTTGGGGCCTCGTGGAACCACTGTGACACTACAGCACCTCATATAACCAAGGAGCCATTGTTACACTGAGGGGAGTCATGGTGTGAAAGAAACGATTTTGACCCTGTAGTGCTCCATGGGACCAAGAGGCCATTGTGACTCTATGGAGCGTCCTGGAATCATGGAGACCATTTGACACTCTAGGGCCTCATGGTATAAGGGTGATACAAAGTCGGGTGTGAGTGTGGCCCTGTTGGAGGGTAGGAGGGCTTTGCACAGGCAGATCCAGGCTGGATCTGGACAGGCTGGATGCAGGGCCCAAATCCAACAAAGTGACGTTTAACAAGACCAAGTGCTGGGTCCTGCACTTGGCCACAAACAGCCTCTGCAGTGTTACAGGCTGGGGACAGAGTGGCTGGAGAGTGGCCAGGCAGAAAGGGACCTGGGGGCACTGATGGACAGCAGGCTGGACATGAGCCAGCAGTGTCCCCAGGTGGCCAAGAAGGCCAATGGCTCCTGGCCTGGATCAGGAATGGTGTGGCCAGCACTGATCTGCCCCCAGCTCTGCACACAGACATTGCTGCTGCAGCTCGAGAGAAAGGAACAAAAGGGGCACCTCTGGAAAGAGCTTTGCTGAGAAATCTTAGTTCATTTAAATCCACCAAGAGCACAGCCCCTCACTGACAGTCTGTGGACACAGCAAAGGTGAAACAAAATGAGAAATAATGACCTTTACCCGACAACAATATTAAAAATAAAAACAAAGGAGAAAAAAACCTACAAAAAAGTGAACAACAAATATCAAAGATTACTTTTATTACAAGTGATTTGCAGAAATTGACAACCAGTTTAATGTTTCTGATATTGTCCAGTGATCAGTGTCCACACTGCAGCCTTGAGCTCCTGGTTCCTCAGGCTGTAGATGAGGGGGTTCAGGGCTGGAGGCACCACTGAGTACAGAACTGACACTGCCAGATCCAGGGATGGGGAGGAGATGGAGGGGGCTTCAGGTAGGCAAACACTGCAGTGCTGAGGAACAGAGAGACCACAGCCAGGTGAGGGAGGCAGGTGGAAAAGGCTTTGTGCCGTCCCTGCTCAGAGGGGATCCTCAGCACAACCCTGAAGATCTGCACATAGGAGAAAACAATGAACACAAAACAGCCAAAACTAAACAGGCACTAACAGCAACGACTCCAAGTTCTCTGAGGGAGTTGGACTGTGAGCAGGAGAGCTTGAGGATCTGTGGGATTTCACAGAAGAACTGGCCCAGGGCATTGCCATGGCACAGGGGCAGGGAAAATGTATTGGCTGTGTGCAGCAGAGCATTGAGAAAGCCACTGGCCCAGGCAGCTGCTGCCATGTGGGCACAAGCTCTGCTGCCCAGGAGGGTCCCGTAGTGCAGGGGTTTGCAGATGGACACGTAGCGGTCGTAGCACATGATGGTCAGGAGGGAAAACTCTGATCCAAGGAAGAAGACAAAACATAAAAGACCTGTGCAGCACATCCTGAGTAGGAGATGTTCCTGGTGTCCCAGAGGGAATTGTGCATGGCTTTGGGCACAGTGGTGCAGATGGAGCCCAGGTCAGTGAGGGCCAGGTTGAGCAGGAAGAAGAACATGGGGGTGTGCAGGTGGTGGCCGCAGGCTACGGCGCTGATGATGAGGCCGTTGCCCAGGAGGGCAGCCAGGGAGATGCCCAGGAAGAGGCAGAAGTGCAGGAGCTGCAGCTGCCGCGTGTCTGCCAGTGCCAGCAGGAGGAAGTGGCTGATGGAGCTGCTGTTGGACATTTGCAGTGTCTTGGAATGGGGATCTGTATGAAAAGTAATCATGGAATAGTTCAGTTTGGAGAGGACTTTAAATATCCCAGCCCAGCTTGGTGGCACTTTCCCCCCACTGCCTGCCCAGGGCTCTGCTGCCTGGAGCTGTCCCTGCCAGCAGCTGCTTCTCTGTGCCCAGGGCTGGGCCCTGCCAGTGCTGCCAGAGCCCAGCCCAGCCCTGGGGGCTCAGCTCTGCCCTGCAGACCCCACCCAGCACAGGGCACTCCCCAAGGCCAGCTCTGCCTCTGCAGGCTCTGATGGCAGCATCAGAGCAATCCTGAGGATGCTGGAAAAGAGACACTGGTTCTGCCTGTAAGGGACCCTGTGCTGATTTCTTTCTTTGCCTGGTTTATTCAGACTTGAGAGAAATTGCTTTTATTTTTCTCAACCTGAACAGGGCAGATGAATATCAATGTGCAATTTCTCATCCAGGCAACCTAGAGAAGTAGATTATCAAATCAGGATTTTCCCTTTTATGCAGCCTCTGCCTTGCTGTGCTCCCTATGTAATCTACTTGGAAATGTTCTGCAGTTAAATGTCATGCTGGGAGCAGCCCTGAACAATGCAGCATCCTCACCACACTTCCAAGAGCACTTCCAAGCCTTACCAGCTGCCTCCTTCCACCCAGACCTTGTCCCCCAGTGCAGGGAGCAGCTCCCAGGGCTGGCTGAGAGCTGTCCCTGGCAGGCAGCAGAGTCCCTGCCCCAGCACAGCACCCTGGGCTGCAGGACCCTGCTCTGCAGGACAGCCCTGGGCACCCTGGCTGCTCTGCACAAGAGAGAATCAGAGAATGTACTCACAGAGTCTGTAGGCATTGGGATGTTCCAGCTTTAGGAGATATCTCCAGGAGCTGCAGCTGCATTGTCCTGCAGCCAGAGGCTTCCTGTGTCAAGGGCTGGGAGTGATTCTGCCCCAGTCACTTGTGAGCATCTTGCCAGCCCTGACTGATTGAAGCTCTCTGTGCCTCTGTGCTGTGCCTGGGGTGGCTGCAGGCAGTGCCCCAGCTCTGCTGGGCTCTGAGAAGAGTTGCTCAGCAAGAGAAATGTGTTTTGAAGCTCTTCTTGGTTGCCAGGATCTCGCTCTGAGCAAGGAGCCAAGCCCAGCTCAGCAGCACAGACACAGCACAAGGACTTTAATGACCCTCTCGGGGTTTGTGCTGAGGCCCTGAACATCAGTCCCTGAGAGGGAGCTGAAGAAACTTCTCAAGAACTCCAAATCAGAATCAAACTCCAAAGTTTCTTGAAGTTTTAATGGGTCCCACTGAGGGACACAATGAGAAAAGTGTCCCCAGGTTCCAGTCAGAAAAGGAAATTGGAGGCAGAGATGACAGGTGGGGACAAAGAGAAGCCAAGTCCTGGTGCCCTGGGGCACAGCAGGGTCTGTGCCACCAAGGGCTGGGAGGAGACACCTTGTCCTGAGCCACTGGGGCCTCCTGGCACAGCCCCAGCAAGGCTGGCCACTGTCACCCCTTGTCCTGCCCTCAGCATCCCCCCACATCCCAGTGGCCTCAGGGATCTGCTGGGACCAGTCCCTGGGGAGCCTTGGTCAGGAATGGCCCTGGGGGCTCCTTCATGCTCCCAGGGACTGCAGGTTTTTCAGAGAACTTTGGGTTTTGCTTTTGGCCTTGGAGTCTCTGAGAGCTTTGTGGAATCATGGCCTCCAATTACCTGCTTTAATTAGTCTCTTGAGAGCCCTTCTCAGTAACAACACTCCATGGGGCTCATTAATGCTTCAAGGTACTTCAGGTTTTTTAAGGTACTTTCCTTTTGCCTTTCCTCTCCGAGCCTCAATAGTTTTTGGGCAATCATGGCCTCCAATTCTCTCCTCCAAGGAGTCCATGAGGAGCCTGTGTTGAGGATGGACCTCAGTGGGACCCATTAATGCTTTGAGACACTTTGGGTTTTTCTTCTGACTTGCACTCCTGGAAAGGTTTGTGCAATCTCCTCTGAGGCCCTGAGGTTCCAGGGCTCAGCACCAAATGCACAACAGGGTTCTTTGGGATCAAGCAAGTTCTGACAAACCATGGCTCTGCCTTGATGTCCCTCTTGTCTGGTGCTGTTCATTAGGAAGGTGTGCTGCTGCAGTTATGGAGAAATATTTCAAAGAACTTCTAAGAAATATGTATTCCTATTTCAAGGGGTGTATTTCATTACTGTTTCTCTTTAGAGCAGAGGTGATTGCAGCATTCTGTCATTGATATTGATCCAAGGTCTCTCCTCAGGAAGTCTGGCCTGCTCAGAGAAGCTGTGCCTTGAGTTCTAACCTTGTGTGGACAACCTTGCTCCACATTACCCAGCTCCATCCTGTGTGTCCTCTCTCACCTGGGACCTGCTTTGCTTGGAGATCTGGCTGCACTTAGGCAAAGCAGGGGTTTTCTTCCTTTTCTTTTTTTGAAGCAATTGAAAACTCCTGAGTTTCCCCATTACAAACAGACACCCTCCTCAAGTGTGTGTCAAGATGCCACCATGGAGATTTATATTCCCAAGGCAGAGCCATGCAAGATCTTGTTTAGACCTTTGGACTCTTTGGTTCCACAAGACCTTGTTGTGTCACCATGGACTCTTGATTCTGTGAGGTTCTGTCACAATGGATGTTTGTTTCCATGGGGCCCCAGAGTGTCACAGGGGTTTCCTTTTTCCTGTGGTAATTAGCAGCAAACCCTACTGACAGACCCAAATGCCTGGGAAGAAGGAGGAATGGGGACATTTGGAGTGATGGTTTTTGTCTTCCCAGGGCACAGTGGCATTGGGTGGGGCCCTGGAGATGGCTGAACATCGGCCTGCCCATAGAAGGGGGAAGAGACAACAACCTCTGTCCATGGAACTACAACAGCAGAGAGGTCAGGCCGAAGGCTGGGCTTAAAAGACTGCCACCAGCACAGGAAACATCAATGTGAGAGGAAAGATGTGTGCTAATGTCTTTACAAATCATTTGAATTGTGAAGGGATGGGTGTTAAGGTCTGTGAAACGGGTTGTAATGTTTCTACTGACTTTGGGCACCAGATTTTTTACTGGGCCCAGACAGCTTGGCTCCTGAAACAGACAAGGGTCTGCACAGGGCTGAACTTCTGAACTTCGGGGAAAATGCCAGGTTCAGGAAGGGATATGGAGCAGGCAGATAGGGAAGCCTCTACCTTCCTAGTACCTCAGCCAATGGGGAAAGAAAGAGGGCAACAGGTGAAGAGGAGTTTAGGATAAAAGGAGTCTGCACCCTCTGAAACCTCAAGAGAGAAACTCCATGGGTGTGTCCACAAGGGCCAGCACTCCTCAAGGGGCGGGGGGTGCTGGAGTATCATGCTGTGTCTGCAAAGGGTCAGAACTACTCGGGAGAGGGACTGCAGTACCAGGTTTTTTCCACAAAGGGAGCAGAACTGCTCAGCAGAGGGGGGAGCTGCAGTGCCATGGTGTGTTCACAAGGGGACAGCACATCTAGGAGGAAGTAGGTGCTGCAGTACCAGGCTGTGCCCACAGGGGCACAGCATTGCTTCAGTGGGAGGCAGCAGTACTGGGCTGTGTCCACAGGGGGCAGCACTGCTCGAGGAGGAGGATGCTGCAGTACCAATCTGTGTACACAAGGGGCAGCACTGCTCGGAGTGGGGGGGAGGAGAAGTGGTAGTATGATGCTATGTTCACAAGGGGCCGCACTGCTAAGAATGAGGTGACTGCTGCACCGGCTTGTGTACACAGCAAGGCAGCACTGCTTGAGGGTGGGGGGATGCAGTACTAGGTGGCATCCACAAGGGGTAGCACTGCTCAGGGCACAGGGTTGCAGTACTATGCTGCATCCACAAGGCTGCAGCACTGCTCTGCAGAGGGGCTGCATTACTGAGCTGTGTCCACAAGCAGGCAGAACTGGTCAGGGAGGGCAGGGACTGCAGTACCATGCAGTGCCCGCAATGGGACAGCACCGATCAAGAGGTGTTTTGGCTGCAGTACCATGTTCAGTCCACAAGGGGCAGTACTCCTCAGGAAAGCGGGGCTGCAGTACTGTTCAGTGTCCACAAGGGGGAGCAGTGCTCGGGCGGGGGGACTGCAGAATTTGTTGTGTCCACAAAGGGGCATCACAGCTTAAGGAGAAAGGGGTGCTGCAGTGTTTGGTTCTGTCCTACAGGCGATTGCATTGCTGGGAGTGGGGGGTCTGCAGTACGAGGTTGTGTCCACAAGGGGGCAGCACTGCTTGAGGGTGGAGCTGCAGTACCTTGCTGTGTCCACATGGGGCAGCATTTTTTGGAGGGGAAAAGGGCTGCCCTACCACGCTGTTTCCATAAAGGGGCAGCAATGTTCAGAAGGTGGCGGGTTGCAGTACCTGGCTCTGTCCACAACAGGGAAGCTCTACTCAGAAGGAGGCAGCTGCAGTACCATTCTGTGTCCTCAAGGGGGCAGCTCTGCTCAGGGTGGGGCTGCAGTAACAGATTGTGTCCAAAACAGGGCAGCACTTCTCGGGAGGGGGAGGTGCAGTACCGGCTTGTGTCCAGCAGGGAGCAGCACTGCTCAGAATGGGGAAGGGGGTGGAGCTGCACTGCTCGGAGTGGGGGGAGGGAGGAGTGATAGTATGATGCTATGTTCACAAGGGGGCCACACTGCTACGAATGAGGTGGCTGCTGCACCGGCTTGTGTACACAACGGGACAGCACTGCTTGGGGGTGGGGGATGCAGTACCAGGTGACGTCCACAAGGAGGTAGCACTGTTCAGGGCACAGGATTGCAGTACTATGCTGTGTCCACAAAGCTGCAGCACTGCTCGGCGGAGGGGACTGCAGTGTCTAGCTGTGTCCACAAGGGGTCAGAACTGCTTGGAAGGAAGGGGCCTGCAGTACCATGCAGGGCCCACAAGGGGGCAGGACTTCTCAGAAGGGGGCAGGACTGCTCAGGAGGGTGTGGACTGCAGCATCATGCTGTGTCCACAAAGGGGCAGCACCAATCGGCATGTGTTGTGGCTGCAGTACCGTGTTTTGTCCAGAAGGAGGCAGCATTACTAGGTAGGCAGGGGCTACAGTACCGTGTTCTGTCCACAAGGGGGCAACACTCCTTTGGGAAAGCGGGGGCTGCAGTACCATGCAGTGTCCACAATAGGGGAACACTGCTCGGGGGGGTGCTACTGCAGTATTGGTTGCGTCCAAAATGGGGCAACACACCTTAGAGAGAAGAGGGGCTGCAGTACTCGGTTCTGTCCTGAAGAGGGCCGGCATTTCTGGGATTGGGGGGTCTGCAGTACCTGGCTCTATCCTCAAGGGGGCAGCACGATTCGGGGAAGAGGGGGAGGCTGCAATGCTGAGTTTTGTCCGGAAGGGGGCAGGACTGGTCGAGGGAGGGAGGGCTGCAATACTGGGTTGTGTCCACAAGGAAACAGCACTGGTCATGGTGGGGGCCTGCCGTACCCAGCTGTGTCCACAAGGGGGCAGGACTGCTCAGGGAACATGGGGGCTGCAGCACCATGCTGTGTCCACAAAGGGACAGCACAAATCGGGAAGTGTTGTGGTGCAGTAACATGCTGTGTCCACAAGGAGGCAGCACTACTAGGAAGGCAGGGCCTGCAGTATCATATTCTATCCACAAGGGGGCAACACTCCTCGGGGAAAGCGGGGGCTACAGTACCGTTCAGTGTCCACAAGGGGGGAGCAGTGCTCGGGCGGGGGACTGCAGAATTTGTTGTGTCCACAATGGGGCATCACAGCTTAAGGAGAAAGGGGTGCTGCAGTGTTTGGTTCTGTCCTACAGGCAACTGCATTGCTGGGAGTGGGGGGTCTGTAGTACGAGGTTGTGTCCACAAGGCAGCAGCGTTGCTTGGAGGGTGGAGCTGCAGTACCTTGCAGTATCCACATGGGGCAGCATTTTTGGTGGGGGAAAAAGGGGTGCACCAAAACGCTGTGTCCATAAAGGGGCAGCAATGCCCAGAAGGTGGCGGGTTGCAGTACCTGGCTGTGTCCACAACAGGGAAGCACTGCTCAAGTATGGAGGCAGCTGCAGTACCATTCTGTGTCCTCAAGGGGGCAGCTCTGCTCAGGGTGGGGCTGCAGTAATAGATTGTGTCCAAAACGGGGCAGCACTTCTCAGGAGGGGGAGGTGCAGCACCGGCTTGTGTCCAGCAGGGAGCAACACTGCTCAGAATGGCGGGGGGAGGACGGGACGATGACACACAGGACTGACTGGAGTAAGGGGTTCTGTCTACAAGGGACAGCATTGCCCGGGGACGGAGGGCTGCAGTACGAAGGTGTGTCCACAAGGGGGCAGCACAGCTCAGGGGGTGGTGCTGCAGTACCAGAGTTGTGTCCACAAGGGAGCAGCATTGCCGGGGGGAGGGGTGCAATTCTATGCTGTGACCACAAGGGGGCAGCACTGCTTAAATTGGTGATGTGCTTCAGTATTTGGTTGTGTCCAAAACAGGACAGCATAGCTGGGTATGGGGGTCTGCAGTACAGGGTTGTGTCCACAAGAAGGCAGCACAGCTCAATGGGGGGAGCTGCCATACTGGCTTGGGTCCAGAGGAAGGCAGCACTTCTCAGTGTGTGAGGGGGCTGAAATGCTGGGCTGTGTCCACAGGAAGGCAGCACTGCTCCAGGGGGCACGACTACAGCACTGATTGTGTCCAAAATGGGGCCATACAACTTAGGGAGAAGGGGGCTGCAGTATTTGGTTCTGTCCTAAAGAGGGCAGCATAGATGGGAGTGGGAGGTCTGCAGTAAAGGGTTGTGTCCACAAGAGGGCAGCACTCCTCAGGGAAGGCGGGGACTGCAGTACCATGCAGTGTCCACATTGGGGCAGCACTGCTCGAGGGGAGGGACTCCAGTACCGGTCTGTGTCCACAAGGGAGATGGACTACTCAGGGAGTGAGCAGCTGCAGTTCTATGCTGTGTCTACAAGGGGACAGCACTGGTGGGGTGGGGGCAGCAGTACCGTGTTCATTCCACAAGGAGGCAGCACTGCTTAAAAGGGTGGGGTACTTCAGTATCTGGTTGTGTCCAAAAAGGGGCAGCATAGCTTGGAGTGGGGACTCTGCGGTACCTGGTTTTGTCCACAAGAGGACTGCACTGCACGGGGAGGAGAGCTGCAGTACCATGCAGTGCCCACAAGGGGCTGCACCGATCAGGAGGTGTTGTAGCTGCAGTACCATGTTTTGTCCACAAGGGGGCAGCACTCCTCAGGGAAAGCGGGGGCTGCAGTATCATGCAGTGTCTACAAGGGGGAGCACTGCTCGGGAGGGACTGTGGTGATTGTTGTGTCCACAATGGGGCATCACAGCTTAGGGAGAAAGGGGTGCTGCAGTATTCACTTCTGTCCTAGAGGTGACAGCATTGCTGGGAGTGGGGAGTCTGCAGTACGAGGTTGTGTCCACAAGGGGGCAGCACTGCTTGTGGAAAAGTGGGGCTGCAGTGCTGAGTTTTGTCCACAGGGGTGGACGACTCCTCAGGGAGGGTAGGGGTGGCAGTAATGGGTTGTGCCCACAAAGGGGCAGCACTGCTTGGAGGTGGGTGGCCTCCAAGTACCACGCTGTGTCCACAAGGAAACAGCACTGCTTGGACCGGGAGCTGCGGGGGATGCTGTTCTTTGTTGTGTCCACAAAGGGGCATGTGAGGGTCTGTCCGAAGTTTCTCTGATCTGCCTCACGACCATCATCAGAGACTGAGACCCTGGGACCGCACCCTTGTCCTGAGTTCTGGCCTGGCCGAGGTGGATCTTGCCAAGGACTGTTTGTAGCTGTGCCTGGTGCTGCCATGGTACACTGCTCTCGAGCAGGGTACTAGTTAGAGCATCCTGTCCCTGCACCTGCATCATGGAGCAATGATCTCTGCATACAATAGTCCATAAATCTCCCCACCTTTTGGCCAGAGGCCACTCGCTTTGGAAAAGGACTATAAAAAGTGACTTTCCTAAAGAAGACTTTGAGATCTGTTTCTCCCCATAAGATTGAAGACACGTCCATCGTCGGACAACTTGAGGACATGTCCCATCTGTTGGTAGCTATATCCTCATCTTCTATTTCTCTCTCCCTCCCTCTCTTTTCTATCGCAAAACTGAATTGCTACTAGCAATAAACTGCATTGCTGCTTTCTGCCGAAGAAAACCCGAGTCTCTTCCCTTTTGTCTTTTGCACCCTGGGGTCGAACAAACCATCACGACTCCCGCTCGGGTTGAGGGGATAGTGACAGTCAGTCCCAGACCTGGGATGTTCCAGCCCCAACAGATCCCAGATCCAGCAGATCTCAGGGTGGCATTTCCCAGCTCCCAGTGGATCCCTCAGCCACCACTCTAGACCTGGTGGATCCCAGCCCCGCATCTGATGGGGCATGGGGGTTCCGGGCCTGCTGGATCCCAACTGGAACAGATCCCAGCCCCAAGTCACGCAGCATCATTGAATCCAGCGGGTCCCAAAGCCAGGAGATCCCCGATCCAGGTGGTTTCTGATCCAGCAGGCCCCAGAGCCAAGAGATCCCGGGCTCGTTTGTCCCCAGCCATTGAGATCCCAGATACAGCAGATCCCAGTGCCTCATCTCCCAGACCAGTAGATCCCAGGTGGGCATATGGCAGATCCCAGACCTGGCAGATCCCAGATTCAGCAAATCTCGCCCCAGCATATCCCCAATCCAGCAGATCCCAGATCCAGCAGATGCTGTCTTGGCAGATCCCAGATCCAGCAGATCTCTGATCCAGTGGGTCCCACCCCAACAGATCCCTGACTCAGAAATCCCAAACCCAGCAGACCCCTGATCCAGCAGATTACCAATCCAGTGGATCCCACCACAGCAGATCCCAGACCTGGCAGATCCCAGATCCAGTGAATCCCATCTTAGCAGATCTCTGAAATGCTGAACCCAGCAGATCCCTGATCCAGCAGAACCCTGATCCAGCAGATCCTGTCCCAGCTGATCTCAGATGCCAGCAGATCCCAGACCAGTGCATCTCAGACCCAGCAGATCCCAGACCCAGCAGATCCCAGATCTGGCAGATCTCAGGTCCAGGGAATCCTTTCCCAGCAGATCCCATCCCAGAGGATTCCAGACCAAGCAGATCCTGTGCCAGCAGATCCCAGATCCCAAGATCCCATCCCCAAAGATCTCAGATCCAGAAGATCCAGATCCAAAGATCCCATTCCATAAGATCCCAGATCCCAGCAGATCCCAGATCCAAAGATCCCATCCCAGCTGATTCCAGATCCCAGTAGATCCCAGGTCTCAGCAGAACCTATCCCAGCAGATCCCAGATCCAAAGATCCAATCACCACAGGTCCCATCCCAGTAGATCCCATCCCAGCTGATTCCAGATCCAAAGATCTCATCCCAGCAGATCCCAGGCCCAGCAGATCCCAGATCTGGCAGATCTCAGGTCCAGGGAATCCTCTCCCAGCAGATTGCATCCCAGAGGATTCCAGATCCAGAAGATCCAGATCCTAAGATCCCATTCAAGCAGATCCCAGATCCAGAGATTCCATCCCAGCAGATCCCATTTCAGCAAATTCCAGATCCAAAGATCCCATCCCAGAGATCCTATCCCAGAGATCCCATCCCAGCAGATCCCATCCCAGAGTTTCCATCCCAGCAGCTCCCAGCAAATCCCCTGGGCCAATCTCCTCATTAGCATCTCATTTGCATACAACTCCCTTAATTCCCTCCCCTACACAACCCCAGGGACTTTCCCTGTGTCCCTAATTTGCATCTAATTTGCATAAATTATGCCTAACAGTCCCAGGACCCTTCAAGGAACCTACCAGTGCCCCTCATTAGCATCTCATTAGCATAAACACCACACCCCCTAATATTCCCAACCCCAACACTCTTCATTAGCATCTCATTTGCATAGGAATGCCTTAATTTCCCAAAAATATCTCAAAAACACTCCCTGAAACACGCCCACACCCCTAATTAGCGACTCATTAGCATAAACACGCCAACAATCCCAATGCACACAATTATCATCTAATTAAGAAGAGCACCTCCAGTATTCCCAAAGGCCACACCCCTAATTAGCATCTCATTTGCATAAAACCCCTAATCCAACCCCACCGCCCTCGTTAGTATTTATGCAATTCCTTCCTGTATCCCTAATTTGCATCTAATTTGCACAAATTATTACTAATGTCCCCAAAACCATGCCTCTCATTAGCGTCTCATTTGCATAAAACTCCCCTAATTCCCTCCCCTACACAACCCCAGGGACCCTCCGTGTGTTCCTAATTTGCATCTAATTTGCATAAATGATGCCTAACAGTCCCAGCATCACATTAGCATAAACACCCCCTAATATTCCCAACACCTACACTCCTCATTACCATCTCATTTGCATAGGAATGCCTTCATTTCCCAAAAACTTTTCCTGAGACACGCCCACACTCCTAATTAGAATCTCATTAGCATAAACACTCAATATTCCAAACTCTCTCGCACCCCATTAGCATCTCATTAGCATAAACACACCAATAATCCTAATGCACTCCCTAATTATCATCCAATTAGGAGGAGCACCTCCAGTATTCCCAAAGGCCACGCCCCTACTTGGCATCTCATTTGCATAAAGACACCTAATCCCAACACCACCGCCCTCATTAGCATATCATTTGCATAAGAACATCATTAATTCCCCTGTGTCCCTTATTTGCATCTAATTTGCATAAAGTGTTACTAATGTCCTCAAAACCCCACGCCCCTCAATAGCATCTCATTTGCATAAAACGATTTCCTCCCAAATCCCGGTCGACCCATCAGGACACAGTACCATCAGATCCACCAATCCCCATTGGCCGCCATGGCCTGGCGCCACCCACCGCTGCCATTTTTGGGGCGTGGTCTTTTTGTTGGCCATTTTGGGGCATGACCTTTATTTTGTCGGCCATATTGGGGATGTGACCTTTGAACTGGCAGCCATATTGAGGCGTGGTCTGGATGCCATTTTTGGTGTGGTCTCAACACATTGTCGGCCATCTTGGGGGTGTGGTCTCAGCATTTTGTCAGCCATCTTGGGGCGTGGTCTCAGCACATAGTCAGCCATCTTAGAGGCGTGGTCTTAGCATTTTGTCAGCCATTTTGGGGGTGTGGTCTCAGCATTTTGTCAGCCATCTTGAAAGCGTGGTCTCAGCAGCACCGGCGGCCATCTTGGTGGGTGTGGCCCAGCTCAGGTGGCCACCTCGAGGTCCCCCATGGGCAAAGTCCCAGTGTCGTCACCAGGGCTCAGCCCCGCCAGTGAGAACCCCCTGGATTGGTGGTAAAATCCAGCATTTTGGTCAAAAAGACTCATTTTGGAGAAAAAAGCAATTTGGGGGGCACAAAAATGAATTTGAAGAGAATTGAGGATTTTTGGAGTGAAAAAAAGAGATTTTAGGAGATAAATTGGGAATTTTGGTGTTGGGTTGAGGTGGTTCGGAGACAAAACAAGGCAGTTTTTGGGGGAGACAGGAAATTTGGAGCAAATTTAGTGATTTTGGGGGTAAAAAAGGAGCTTTGGGGATAAAATGAGAATTTTTGGCTGTAAAGTCAAAGTTTTGGGCTCAAAATAGAGGATTTGGGGTAAATCATGATGGATTTGAGGGGCAAAAATGGAAATTTGGGGTGATTTCAAGCTGAAATTTAGGAGTGTGGGGGTGGATGGGTTTGGTTTGGGAGGAAAATGGAAAATTTGGGGTAAAAATGAGAAATTTGGGGGGAAATGTAGAGATTTGGGGGAAAATAGGGAATTTGGGATCGAAATGGGCAATTTGAGTGCAGAAGGGCAGAGTTTAGGGCAAAACAGGAAATTTTAGACAAAAATGAGAAATTTGGGGCTTTAAAGGGGCATTTTAGGGCAAAAGGATTTTTTGGTGAACAATTTGGCAATTTTGGGGAATTTGGGGAGCAGACTGGGAGTTTTGGGAGACAAGGGGCAAATCTGGAGAAACAAATGGATAATTTGGGGCAAAATGGCCAATTTTGGGACCAGAGGGGACAATTGGGGAGCAAAAGTGTTAATTTTTGGGCTAAAATGAGGAATTTGGGGTGAAAATGTGAAATTTGGGATCAAAATGTGGCCAAAATGGCCGATTCTGGGATAAAATTGATAGATTTGGGTTAAAATTGGAGCTTCCAAGTAAATTTTGGGGTCAAAATGGGCAATTGGGAGTCAAAATGCATAATTTTGGGCAAAAGGGTCAGTTTTGGACTGAAAACTACAATTTTGGGGGCAAAATGGGAAATTTAAGGTTAAAATTGGGAATTTGAGGTCAAAAAGGGGAATTTTGGAGTAAAGTGGACAATCCTGAGGTAAAATGGGCAATTTGGGGGCAAAAAGGTCAATTCTTGGATGAAAAGGGAGAATTTTGAGGTCAAAAGGAGAGGGTGAAAATGGACAAATTTGGGTCAAAATGGGAGATTTTTGGGAAACTTGGGATTGAAATGGGAATTTGGAGTAAAAATGGGTGGTTAAGGGAGAATTTTGGGGTCAAAACGGAAAAATTTGTGGCAAAATGGCCAATTCTGGGTAAAATGAAGAACTTTGGGTCAAAATGGACAATTTGGAGACAAAAGGGTTGTTTTTGGACTAAAATGGGTAAATTTGGGTTAAAGTGGGAAATTTGGGAAAATTTTGGGATCAAAGTGGGAATTTAGAATTCAAGGAAATTTGGGCAAATTTTCGGCAAATTTTTGACAAAAGTCAAGAAATTTTGTGTTCAAATTGGTGATTTGGGAAAATTTTTTTCTATTTTTGGACTGACGGGAAATTTTGGGGTTAAAATGGGAGATTTGGGGAAAATCTGGGGGCGAATTCCTCCCCTCCCCTGCACTGACCCCTCCTCCTCCGGCACAGCCAAGCAGCCAATAGGAGCACGAGGAGCAGCAAGGCCACGCCCACAACGACACCGACGACCAATGGGAGGAGATTGAACTGAGAAACGCCCCCCAAAAAACCTGGGTCAGCAAAAACACCAAAAACACCAAAATTTCCCCAAAAAAACCCCCAGAGTCAGCAAATAGCCCAAACCCTCCAAAATTTTCATCCAAAAACCCCTGGGTCAGTGAACACCCCCAAAACCCAAAAATTTCACCCCCAAAAAACCCGGGGTCAACAAAAACCCCAAAACACCCCCTGGTTCACCAAACTCTCAAAATCTCCAAAACTGAATCCCCTAAAAACCCTGGGTTAGCAAAAATCCCAAAACCACCCCAAAAAACCACTGGGTCAATGAGCACCCTAAAATCCCCAAAATTTTCCCCCAAAAACCAAACCTGGGGTCAGCAAATATCCCCAAAATGTCCCAAAACCCCAAAACTTCCCCAAAACCCTCGTGGTGACCCCCAAATTTCGGACGCCCCAATTCCGACCCCAAATTCTGGCCTCGTTTCTCCACCCCACACCCCAAAATCTCCCTAAAAATCCCCAAATTCTCCCCAAATTCACCCCCAAAATCTCCTAAAAAACCCCAAAACCTCCCCAAAAAAACCAAAACAAACAAACAAAACACCAAAACAAAAATTCCCCAAAATATTTTCCAAAAACCCCCAAAAGCCCAAAATCTCCCCAAAGCCCTCTAAAACCCCAAAATCCTCCAAAATCCCCCAAATTCCTCGTGGTGACCCCAAGTTCTGGATGTCCAAATTTCCACCCCAATTCTGGCCTTGTTTCACCAACTCACACCCCAAAAATTTGGGGGTTTTGGGGCTTCAATTTTGGGAAAATTTGAGTTTCAGAGCCAAATTTTGGGAAATTTGTGGAGAAATTTGGGGATATTTGGGCTCAAATTTGTGGAAATTTGGGGGTTTGGGGCTCAATTTTGGGGAAATTTTGAGGGGTGATGAAATTTTGGGGCTTTGGAGGCTCAATTTTGGGGAAGTTTGAGGGAAATTGGGGGTTTTGGGGCTCAATTATTAGGAAATTTTGGGTGAATTTTGGGGATTTTGGGGTGAAATTTGGGGGAAAAGTGGGGTTTTAGGGCTCAATTTGGGGGAAGTTTGGGAGAGAAATTTGGGGTTTTAGGGGCTCAATTTTGGGGAAATTTTGGGAAAATTTTGGGAGGCAAAATTGGGGACTTGAGGCTCAATTTTGGGGAGATTTTGGGAAAATTTAGGGAAATTTGGGGATTTTGGGGTCTCAGTTGGGGGTAATAAAATTTTTGGGAAATTTGGAGAGAAATTTGGGAAAATTTGGGGGATTCTGGGGGCTCAATATTGGGGAAAAATTTGAAATTTTGAGGACTCAATTTTGGGAAATTTTGGGGAAAATTCATGGGGGTTTTGGGGACTCAATTTTGGGGAAAATTTGGGGGTTTTGGGGCTCAATTTTGGGAAAATTTTGGGGTAATTTTGGGGATTTTGGGGGTCAATTTTGGGGAAAATTTTGGGAATTTTGGGGGCTCAATTTTTGGGGATTAGAAATTTTAGGGGGTAAAATTTTGGGGGATTTTTGGGGGTCTCAGATTTTAGGGGCAAATTTGGGGATATTTTTGGGGGTCTCAGATTTTGGGGGCTAATTTTGGGGATAATTTGGGGATTTTGGGGACTCAACTTTGGGGGAAAATTTGGGGGTTTTTGGGGACTCAAACTTTCAAGGTAATTTGGGGGATTTTGGGGGCTCAATTTTGGGGTAATTTGGGGATTTTGGGGGCTCAATTTTGGGTCTCAGTTTTGGGCAAAATTTGGAGGGTTTTAGGATTCAATTTTTAGAAAATTTGGGGTGGATTTGGGGGGAAAATTTGGGATTTTTGGGCTCAGTTTTGAGGGATATTTGGGGATTTTGGGGCTCAATTTTGGGGTAAATTTGGGGGTTTTGGGAGTTCAATTTTTAGGGGTTTGGGGGCTCAATTTTGAGTCTCAGTTTTAGAGGGAAAATTTGGGGGATTTTGGGGGCCTCAATTTTTGGGAAAATTCTCAGTGGATTTTGGGGCAGAAATTTGGAGGGTTTTGGGGATTTTGAGTCTTTTGAGGGAAATATTTGGGGGATTTTGGGGGCTCAATTTTGGGGAAAATTTTAGGGATTTTGGGGCTCAATTTTAGGGCAGAAATTTGGGTTTTTGGGGTTCAAATCAAGGTAATTTGAGGGGTTGGGGGCTCAATTTTAGTGGTAATTTTGAGGGGTTTTGTGGGCTCAATTTAA
The DNA here is from genome assembly GCA_034336665.1 of Luscinia megarhynchos. Taxonomy (NCBI): domain Eukaryota; kingdom Metazoa; phylum Chordata; class Aves; order Passeriformes; family Muscicapidae; genus Luscinia; species Luscinia megarhynchos. The sequence goes on along the minus strand of JAPFBE010000890.1, from coordinate 4,115 downwards.
GGGTAATTTGGGGATTTTGGGGGCTCAATTTTGGGTCTCAGTTTTGGGCGAAATATGGAGGGTTTTAGGATTCAATTTTTAGAAAATTTGAGGTGGATTTGGGGGAAAATTCGGGATTTTGGGGGTCAATTTTGGGCAGAAATTTGGGTTTTTTGGGGTTCAAATTGAAGGTAATTTGGGGAGCTGGGGGTTCAATTTTAGGGTAATTTGGAGATTTTGGGGGCTCAGTTTTGGGTCACAGTTTTGGGGGAAATTTGGAGCGTTTTGGGACTCAATTTTTAGAAAATTTGGGGTGAATTTGGGGGGAAAATTTAGGATTTTCGGGCTCAATTTTGGGCGGAAATTTCGGGATTTTGGGAGCTCAAATTAAAGGCAATTTGGGGGGTTTGGGGGCTCAGTTTTGGGGAATATTTGGGGATTTTGGGAGCGCAATTTTAGGGTAATTTGAGGCTTTTGGGGACCCAAATTAAAGGTAATTTGGGGTGATTTAGGGACTCAATTATGGGCTAAATTTAGGGGTTTGGGGGGCTCAATTTTAAGAGAAAATTTGGTTTTTTGGGGGCTCACCGGGTACTTCGGCGCTGAGCGGGGACGGCACCCAGCCCGTGTCCAGCTCCTCCTTGTAGCGGCAGCTGAAGCGTCCGGCTCCGGCCACAGCCGCAGAGGGGACGGCGACCGAAATTTGGGGCCAGGGCCTGGCCTCGGTGGTCTCAGAGCCGTCACGGTAGAAGTGGAAGCGGCACTGGACGTGGCCAGAGGGGTCGGGGGCAAGGCAGGTGAGGGAAATTCGGGATTTGGAGCCATCTGGAGAGGCCGAGGCGGGGGTCAGGAGGAGGATGGGCTGGGCGGGAGGGGCTTGGGAATACAGGGGGTGTGGTCAGTGGGTGTGGTCAGTGGGGTGGTCAGTGGGTGTGGTCAGTGGGTGTGGTCACTGAGGTGGGTGTGGTCAATGGAGCGGTCAATAGGCAGTGATCATTGCAGTGGGTGTGGTCAGTGGGGTGTGGTCATTGGGGTAGTCAGTGGGGTGTAGTCAGTAGGAGTGGTCATTGAAGAGTGGTCTGTAGGTGTGAGCAGTTAGGTGTGGTCAGTGGGTGTGGTCATTCGGTTCAGCCATTTTGATGGATGTGGTCAATGGAGTGTGTGTGGTCAGTGGGGTGGGTGGGATCAGTGGAGTGGTCATTGGGTGTGGTCAGTGAGTTTGATCATTGGGTGTAGTCATTGGGTGTGGTCAATGGGCATGGTCATTAATGTGGTCAGTGGGTGTGGTAAGTGGGTGTGGTCAGTTGGTGGGTGTGGTCAGTGTGTTTGATCAGTTGAGTGTGGTCAGTGGGTGGGTGTGGTCAGTTTGGTGTGGTCAGTGGGTTGGATCAGTTGGGTGTGGTCAGTGGGTGTGGTCAGTGGGTTGGATGCAGTCAGTGAGTTTGGTCATTCGGTGTGATCAGTGGGTGTGGTCACTGAGGCGGGTGTGGCCAATGGAGAGGTCAATGCACAGGCAGTGGTCATCGCAGTGGGCATGGTCAGCCAGGTGGGACTGACCATTTCTGTGGGCGTGGCCACACCTAAAATCCCAAAATCTCTCCTTCCCACCCCAAATCCCCCCTCCCTTTCCCCAAAAATATCTCCACCTACCCCTCACCACCACGGCCACACCCCGGCTGGGCGGAGCCTCCAGCCAGGCCCTGCCCACCTCCTCCTCCACCTGGCAGCTGAAATTCCAGGCAAAACTTTGGGAAATATTAAAAAATATTAGCTCGGACCTGTTCCCAGTGATGATGTCACTGATGACGTCACCAGAGTTCAGCGTCACCTCGGTGCTGTCGCGGTAGAACCCGAAGGGCTGCCGGAATTGGCACTGGGGAGCGGCACAGCTCAGCCGCAGCCGGTGGCCTGCAGCCACCACGCCCGAGGGCGGCTCCACGGACAGGACGGGGACCGGACACGGATCTGGGGGGGAGGGAAAAAATCGGGGAAAACTCTGTGGAATCGTCGATTTTCCAACCGATTTTTGATTTTTTGGGTGGGTAAAAAAACCCCCAAAAAACGGCCACAGAAATTCGATGGTTTTGGGTGGTTGGAGGAGGTGGGAATGGGGAAGATGGAGGAGATGGAGATGAACCATCAATTTTTCCCAAAATTCCGATTTTTTTTTTGACTGGAAGAGATTCCACCATGACTCTGCTTGGATTGAGCTCAGATTGGGTCAAAAAAACCTAAAAATGGCTCAAAATTTTCAATATTTTGGAGATGGGAATAGAGAAGATGGAGAAGTACCACCCAATTTTTCCCAAAATCCTGAGTTTTCTCGGTTTTCTCAGTTTCATCGGTTGTAGGAGGTACCACCATGGCCATGGTTTAGTTGGGCTTGGATTGGGTCAAAAAAGCTTAAAAATGACCCAAAAATTCAATGTTTTGGAGATGGAAATCAAGAACCACCCGTTTTTTTCCAAAATCCCAATTTTTTCTTGCCTGGAAGAAGTTCTACCATGACCCTGGTTGAGTTTGGCTTGGGTTGGGTCAAAAAAGCATAGAAATGACCCAAAAATTTAATGTTTTTGAGATGGGAATGCATAAGATGGAGAAGATGGAGTGGAAAAACGCCCCTGAAAATCACAGTATTTTGGAAAAAAACGGGAAAAAATCCCAGAAATCCTCAAATTTGGACATTCAAGAGATTTGGTTGGATGACTCAACCAAAACACAACCATGGCCCAACTAAACCCAACTCAACCAAATCTAACCCAACCAAATCCAACCCAACAAAACAAAACAAAACAAAACCAAACCCAAACCAACCCAATCCAACCCAACCCAACCATGGCCCAAGCAAACCCAACCCAACCCAAGCAGTGTCAACCAAACACAACCAAGCCCAACTCAACCAAACCTAACCAGTCTTAACCAAACCCAACCAGACTCAACCAGGGCCCAACAAAACCCAATCCAACCAGGGCTCAAACAAGCCCCAGTAAACTCAACCCAATCAAACAAAATCCAACCAAACCCAAGCATGGACCAACCAAACCAAACCAATCACAGTCCAACTTTGGCATCTCCTCAACCTCCTCCAAACCCAACACTGAGGTTACTCCACGCCCATCCCAGTGCCCAGAAAATCAGGGATTTAACCCCAAAATAAAAGATTTATCCCTAAAATCCCAGATTTACCCAACAAAATCACAAATTTATCCCCAAATCATGGATTTATCCCAAAAATCACAGATTTACCCCCCAAATCACGGATTCATCCCCCAAATCATAGATTTATCACCAATTCGTCCCCAAAATCAGAGATTTATCCCCCAAAATCATGGATTTATCCCCCAAATCATGGATTTATCCCTAAAATAATGGATTTATCCACAAAATCACAGCTTTATCCCTCAAAGTCACAAATTTATCCCCCAAATCACAGATTTATTCCCCAAATCACGGATTTATCCTCCAAATCACAGAGTTATCCCCAAATCACCAATTTATCCCCAAAATCATAGATTTATCCCTAAAATCTCAGGTTTATCCCCCAAATCACAGATTCATCCCCAAAATCACAGATTTATCCACAAAATATCAGGTTTATCCCCCAAATCACAGATTTTACCCCAAAATCACAGATGTATACCCCAAAACCCCCGATTTATCCACTAAATCACAGATTAATCCCTGAAAATCACAAATTTATCCTGAAAAATCACAGATTTATCCCCAAGATTACAAATTAATCCCCAAATTCACCTTCGATGATGACCTGGATGGTGTCACTGGGGTAGGACGCGATCCAGCACCCCTCGGTCATCTCCTCATAGCAGCAGCTGAATTTCCCAGTCTGGATCCGGCCGCTCTTCTCCACCTGTAGCTGGACGCCGGCAACTCCGGAACCTTCCTGGTTCCCATCCATGACCTCGAGCTCCTGCTGGAAGAACCCAAATCTCCGCTTGGCGGTGCCGGACGGTGCTGCGCAGACGAAGATGAGGGGCTGCCCTTCCACAGTGACACTGGAGGGCATCACCGTCAAGTTGGGTTGGGTTGGGCGATCTGGTGGGAGGAGAAGACCAAAAGTCAACATTGGGCCAACAAGGTTGGATCTCCATGAAAATGAATTTTGGAATACAAATGCC
>JAPFBE010000889.1:15000-21771 GCA_034336665.1 Luscinia megarhynchos | reverse complement strand
CGCTCGGCCCGGCTGCTGCGGTTTCAGCGAGGCGTCACGAGCTGTGCTCCCGGCCAGAGCCAGGTGAGGCGGGGAGACCGAGAAGCGAGAAAGCCTAGCGGGCGTGTCCATCCCGGCCCGGCTGCTGCGGTTTCGTAGCGAAGCGTCGCGAGCTGTGCTCCCGGCCCAGGCCAGGTAGGCGGGGAGACCGAGCGAAGCGGAAGCAGCATGGCGTGTCCAGCTCCGGCCCGGCTGCTGCGGTTCCAGCAGGCGATCTGAGCTGTGCTCCCGGCCCAGGCCAGGTGAGGCGGGGAGACCGAGAAGCGAGGCGAAGCAGCGGCGTGTCCCGCTCGAGCCCGGCTGCTGCGGCCAGCGAGGCGTCACGAGCTGTGCTCCCGGCCCAGGCCAGGTGAGGCGGGGAGACCCGAGGCGAGATCCAAGCAGCTGGCGTGTCCCGCTCGGCCCGGCTGCTGCGGTTTTCAGCGGCGATGCGAGCTGTGCTCCCCGGCCCAGGCCAGGTGAGGCGGGGAGACCGAGGAAAGCGAAGCCCGAAGCAGCGGCGTGTCCCGCTCGGCCCGGCTGCTGCGGTTTTAGCAGCGAGCGTCGTGACTGTGCTCCCGGCCCAGGCCAGGTGGCGGGGGAGACCGAGAAAGCGAGAGCCAAGCAGCAGCGTGTCCCGCTCGGCCCGGCTGCTGCGGCCAGCAGGCGATCGCGAGCTGTGCTCCCGGCCCAGAGCCAGGTGAGGCGGGGAGACCGAAGCGAGATCAAGCGCTGACGCGTGTCCCGCTCGACCCGGCTGCTGCGGTTTAGCGAGAAGAGGGCAGGGTGCCGCTTCGCTCCTCGGCGGCAGTGGCGGGGCGGCGGCGCCTCGTCCTTTCCGCCCGGCCTTAAGCGGGGGCGGCCCGCTCTGGCGGGTCGCGGCGTTCTCGGCTACCCGGTCCGGTGCGCTTTTACCGGCAGCGGGGCTGGGCTAGCGGCGGGGGTTGCGTTGAGCCTGCCAGTGGTAGGTTCCCGGCCCCTTCCCGAGAGCTCCCCGAGACCGCGGCTCGCTTCGGCCTCGTTCCCGCTCCCGACCCGTCTTGCCCAGAAGGCGTCCGCCTGGGAAAGAGGTTGTGAGAGCGTGCGGTGGGGCATCCGGCCTGCGCCTACGGCTTCGCCCCAAAGGTGGGGGAGCTTCGGTGGCGGGAAGTCGCCCGTGGAGTTTGCGGCCGGGGTTGGCGGCACCCCTTCCCGCCGTGCCTCGTTGAAAGCATGGTTCCCCCTTCCTCGGCCCTAAGCCGGGGGACCCAGCGTAGCCCGGTAGTCATTCATTTTAGCGGTGGCGGCGGCGGCGGTGGCGGCTTTCGCGCCGTGAAAGCGGGCGAGCAGCGACAGAAGCGAGAGAAAAGCCCCGGCGATGTGAGGGGCGAGCGGCGGCGCCTCGCCCATCTCCCTCCTCGGCTGGTGCGATCCGAGCCACCGTGGCGAGCGGCGTGTGGGGTCTGGCCTGCTGCCCCGGCTCGCGGTGGCTGCCGGCGGGCCTGAGTTCGCGAAACGGCTCTGCTTTTTCAGGCGTGGCGGAGTGTGGGGGCCGCCCGGCCTTTTCCCTTAACTTTTCTCCACGCGGCCTTAAGCGCGGCTACGCAGCAGCTGGCGGCGAAAGAATTCGCGGGCCACGAAGCCGAGAGCCCAGAGAGGCGCTGTGTGCTGGCGAGAGGGCCGAGAGAATCCGTGCCGGCCGAGGCGGATGGGGGGTTTTAGGGGGAGTTGAGTCTCGAGTCTGCGCCCCCGCCTCCGGTCCCGGCGGGCTCGAGGCACGTCGGCAGGCGGATGGGGGGTTTTAGGGGGAGTTGAGTCTCGAGTCGCCCCCGCCCCGGCCCCGCCCGCAGGCCCGTGACCCCGTGGCTAACGCAGATGCGTGCGGCAGCGTAGTGTGCTTTTGTCTTTTCCTCTTTTTAGGTTTTCTGTTGTCCCCAGGAAGCGTGGCCGCGGGGCCTTTGTCTCGGCGATCGATGAGGTGGTTCCTCGGGTGGCGTCGGAAAGGGCCCTCGGCTGGCGGGCACCTCTCCCCGGGGCTTCTCTCTGTCATGGGGGGAAGCCTCGGCGGTGCCCGCTTCTCGAGCAGAGGGCGGTCTCCTTTCCGATCGGCCACCCGCCCGTCGCGAAGGCGAGTGTCGCTCCTCCCGCTGCTTTGGGGGAGGAGCGTCTTTACCGTCCGGGCTGTGTGGCGGCAGCGTGGCCCCGCCAGTCCTCAGGTGTCCTTGGAAGCGCGGTGCGGTGCGGCCGGTGCGAGTATCGCCCGTTAGGTGTGCCGACGCGAGCAGCGCTTCGAGCGGCGGTCGCGGCTTCGAGCTTCGAGCGAGAGAAGACGCGGTCCCGAGGAAGCGGAGAGAGAGAAAAGGGGATGAGAACCGATGGGGAGCGCGGACGGGGAAAGAAGCCCGTTCAGCGCGCACACCGGCAGCTCCTTGGTGGCGCCGCCCGCCTGCTGCAGAAGCCGAACGCGCCCCGGCCTCGGGGCCTCGGGTGTCGGGCAGCGCCCGCCTCGTCGAGTCGCTGTCTCCTCTGCTGCGTCCGGTGCTTTTCGAGGCCCGACCTCGAGGGCGGGTCAGCCCAACCGAGCCCCCGTCCGGTAGCGCCCGCCAGCAGCGCCGTGACTATCGAGCAGCGAGGCGAGTCTCGAAGAGCGGGCCCGAGAGAAACAGAAGCGAGAGAGAAGCGAAAAGAAAAAAGCGGGGAAGGAAGGCGAAAGAAAAAAGGCTCGGCGTTGTTGTCGAGCGAGAAAGAAGCTGCGCCAGCGGTCCGGCTCCTTGCCACGGCGTGGCGGGAAGAGCCGACGCCCGGGGTCGACACGTGTCGCCCGAGGCGTCTCCGCCTCCCGCCGCCGGCGGGTAGGAGAGTCGCTCAGCAGCGTGGCGCCGTTCCCCGCCCAAGCGCCCGCCCGGGCTGTAGCGATGTCGCCCGGCCGCCCGCCCGCATACCGCCCGCCCGGTCGAGGCGTGACCGAGAGAAGGCGAGAAGAGAGAAAGCGGGGGGCGGTCAGGGTTGGCAGAGCGCTCGCCGGTGAGGCGATCGGGCTACGCTGAGGCGCCGCCCATGGCCTCGCCCAGCGGAGTGTGGCGGCTACCTGGTTGATCCTGCCAGTAGCATATGCTTGTCTCAAAGCTTAAGCCATGCATGTCTAAGTACACACAGGCGGTACAGTGAAACTGCGAATGGCTCATTAAATCAGTTATGGTTCCTTTGGTGGCTCCTCTCCCGCTCCTTGGATAACTGTGGTAATTCTAGAGCTAATACATGCCGACGGCGCCCGACCTCGAGGGGCAGCGTGCATTTATCAGACCAAAAACCAACCGGGGCCCGCCCGGCAGCTTTAGTGACTCTAGATAACCTCGAGCGATCGCCGCGCCCTCGCGGCGGCGGCGACTTATTCGAATGTCTGCCCTATCAACTTTCGATGGTACTGTCTGTGCCTACCATGGTGACCACGGGTGGCCGGGGAATCGGGGTTCCGATTCGGAGAGGGAGCCTGAGAAAGCGGCTACCACATCCAAGAAGGCAGCAGAGCGCGCAAATTACCCACTCCCGACCGGGGGAGGTAGTGACGAAAAAATAACAATACAGGACTCTTTCGAGGCCCTGTAATTGGAATGGCGCACTTTAAATCCTTGGCGAGGATCCATTGGAGGGCAAGTCTGGTGCCAGCAGCAGCGGTAATTCCAGCTCCAATAAGCGTATCTTAAAGTTGCTGCAGTTAAAAAGCTCGTAGTTGGATCTTGGGATCGAGCTGGCGGTCCGCCGCGAGGCAACCACCGCCTGTCCCAGCCCTACCTCTCGGCGCCCCCTCGATGCTCTTAGCTGAGTGTCCCTTGGGGCCCGAAGCGTTTACTTTGAGAAAATTAGAGTGTTCAAAGCAGGCCGGCCGCCCGGCATACTGCAGCTAGGAATAATGGAATAGGACTCGGTTCTATTTTGTTGGTTTTTAGGAAGCGGGGCCATGATTAAGAGGGGCGGCCGGGGGCATTAAGTATTGTGCGCTAGAGGTGAAATTCTTGGACCGGCTGTAAGGCGGCCTAGAGAAAAGCATTGCCAAGAATGTTTTCATTAATCAAGAGCGAAAGTCGGGAGGTTGAAGACGATCAGATACCGTCGTAGTTCCGACCATAAGCGATGCCGACTGGCGATCCGGCGGCGTTATTCCCATGACCCGCCCGGGCAGCTCCGGGAAACCCAAGTCTTTGGGTTCCGGGGGGAAGTATAGTTGCAAAGCTGAAACTTAAAGGAATTGTGGAAGGGCACCACCAGGAGTGGAGCCTGCGGCTTAATTGACTCAACCACGGGAAACCTCACCCGGCCCGGACACGGACAGGATTGACAGATTGAGAGCTCTTTCACCGATTCCGTGGGTGGTGGTGCATGGCCGTTCTTAGTTGGTGGAGGCGATTTGTCTGGTTAATTCCGATAGCGAGCGAGACTCTGGCATGCTAACTAGTTACGCGACCCCCGGCGGTCGGCGTCCAACTTCTTAGAGGGACAAGTGGCGTTCAGCCACCCGAGATTGAGCAATAACAGGTCTGTGATGCCCTTAGATGTCCGGGGGCCGCCGCAGCGCTACACTGACTGGCTCAGCTTGTGCCTACCCTCCGCCCGGCGAAGCGCGGGTAACCCGTTGAACCCCATTACGTGATGGGGATGCGGGGATTGCAATTCTTCCCGTGAGCGAGGAATTCCCAGTAAGTCGCGGGGTCATAAGCTCGCGTTGATTAAGTCCCTGCCCTTTGTACACACCGCCCGTCGCTACTACCCGATTGGATGGTTTAGTGAGGTCCTCGGATGCGGCCCGGCGAGTATCGGCCACGACCTACCGGGCGTCGAGAAGAGCGGTCGAACTTGACTATCTAGAGGAAGTAAAAGTCGTAACAAAGGTTTCCGTGGAGTGAACCTGCGGAAGGATCATTACGGTGGGGGGCGGCGCCTGCCGCGCCAGCGCCCGTTTTCATTCGCTGCGCCAGCGGCTCCCCTCTCGCGGAGGGAGGGAGGGGGCCGCCACTATCCGACGCCCGTAGCGCAGCAACAGCCCCAGAAGCGAGAGAGAGGCGGAAGCGGCGGCGCAGGCATCTCTCCAGCGAAAGCTTCGGCGGCGAAGCCGCCCAGCTGTAGCGCGCCGCCACACCGTCTTGTGGCGAGGGCCGACCCAGCTAGACCAGCGTCGCGACGAGCGCCGCAGGAAGCCCTGGGCGGGCTGGCCGACGGCGCCCGAGCCGCCTTCTTCTTCCCCCGCCCGCGTCGGTCCGCTGTCGGTCCGTCCCGCCCGGGCTGAGGGCAGCAGGCGACCTCGAGCCTCGCCACAGCGGCGGCGCCGCCCGAAACGCCCGATCGCCCGGCGCTCACGCCTCTACACTTTTCGAGCGTGGCGAGGTTCAGCGGCGGGCAGCGTCCCCCAGCAGCGCCGGCCGAAGGCGGCCGAGCATGGCGGTCCTCTCGAGCGCCAGCGCCCGGGCTACTGAGAAACCCGGGCCCCGAGGCCGGACGGCCGCTGGCGGTGGCAGCGGGCGTCGGTAGCGCCCGCCAGCGGGCGCTCCCCGAAGGTGGCAGCGGGGAGAGCACCCGGCGGGGAGCCATACAGGTCGTTTCCCTACGCCCCAGGGTCAGGTACCTAGCGCTCCAGCGCCTCGGCTGACCCGTCCCATGCCCGCCCGGCTTTTCCCCCTCGGCGTCGTCACCGCGCCCGTTGGGGGAAGCCGGTAGGGAGAGGAGAGAGACGCCCGGGCGAGCGGAGGATTTAAAGACTTCGAGGCTGACTCGACGCAGCGCCCCGCCCGGCGGCGGCGGCGACGACAGCGAGGCGGTGCGAGGCGGCGGCTGGCGCCATCAGCGAGGGGTAGGGAGCAGCCAGCTCCCGCCCGATCCCCCAGCGGTGGCGTCAGCGGCCCGCCCGGCAGCTCCCTCCCTCTCGCTGTCGATTCGGCGTCCCGCGGGCGAGGGCAGCCGTGCCTTACCGGGGAGAGCGCCCTACCCCCACTCTGCGGCCCGGTCTCGGCGGAGGAGCCAGCGGCAAGCGAACCGAACCGGGAGTCGGCAGCGGGGCCGACCCAGCTTCGCCTCGACCACGGGCCTGGCCCGGCTGCTGGCGGTGCCTCAGCCCTACGTCGGCAGCGGGGTGGCGGCCGCCCGGGGGCCCGCCACGCTCTCGCCTCTCGACGCCCGCCCGCTACGCCTAGCGCCAGCGCCCGGCAGCGTCGAACGCGGCAGCATATCTTACCTCAGCGGCCTTGTGCCCGAAGAGGCGTCGGCGGCGACGCCGTGCCGCCCGGCCATCCCTCCTGTCTCGGCGGCCCTCTCCCGTGCCGTGCAGTGCCGTGCCGTGCCGTGCGAGGCGGCGCTCGGCGGTCTCCCTCCGTCGGCGGAGGCCGGCAGCTTGGCGACCCGATGCGGTGTGGCGGCGTCGCCGCCCGGGTCAGTATCCCCCCGGGGGAAGCGCCCGCCGCGGCCGTCCCGGCCGGGCCCGCCCGTCGCTTCCCCGTCGCTCTTCCTTTCCCGGCGGCGTCGCGGCGCCGCAAAGAGATTAAAGCGTCGCGGGGGCGACGCGAGGGCGCTCCAGCGCCAGTCCCCGGCGGAGCGAGGCGAAGCGTTACCCGGCTGGCGCCCGTCGCCTGCCGCCTGGCGCGTGCGGCGCCAAAGGTGCTCCAGCGAAGCGGCGGCGGCGGTGGAGTCTCGCCCGGCGGCAGGCCTCCGGCACTTTTCAGCGGCGCCCGGCTTTCGAGGTCGTCGGTGGCGTCCGCCTCCGGCGCCCGGCGGCGGGCAGCGGCCGCC
>JAPFBE010000889.1:0-10000 GCA_034336665.1 Luscinia megarhynchos | reverse complement strand
ACAAGGACCGTTGCCAGTCAGGACTTGACTTCCCTCCAAGTGGCTTCACCGCCCACTTGGCAGTACCAGGTGACAAAAGCTTGTGTCAATGTATGATTCTCAAGCCGGATCATACAACACAAGTCTGCCTCGTCTGTCCACCCGGGGAGGTGGAGACGCTGGATACCCGGGGGTGGCTGTCTGAGACTCGCCAGGGCCAGCTTTTACTTGGCCTCCTGAGCTGGAGGGAGCTCTGCGTCGTCAAGTCTAAGCACTGTACGGCAGGGCGGGTGCTCCTGTAGCGGTGGTTCCTGCTGTACTCTGGGTGTGCCCGGTGGTTGGGGGCAAGCCCGGGCCAGTAAGCGCTACTGCCGTCCAGAGGGCTCCAGCTGAGTGCGCAACCCAGTGGCGTGAAGCGGCCGGAGAGGTCGATGGGTACCCGGACCCCAGTGGACACCTGGATGCGGTATTGGGCCCCCTATACGGTCGCTTCGCATTAGGTGTTGCGTACAGGGCAGCGACACTAGCAGTCAAGAAGCGGCACCACAGTCGGAGGGCGAGCCTGGCTGTTCAGTGGGGAAGCCTCTATTCCGCGCACCGTGTGGCGCCGATTAACATCCCGAGGCACCGCGTGGTGTGTTCATGGCTGCGTCCCAAGGCACCTTGTGTCTTGGACAAATTACCGATTGTGACCAGGGTGGACGGGCCATCCTTACCAATCCCGGAACAGGTGTGGAGACTCCGTGTGTCTCTACTCAATAAGTAGCCAAATGCCTCGTCATCTAATTAGTGACGCGCATGAATGGATGAACGAGATTCCCACTGTCCCTACCTACTATCCAGCGAAACCACAGCCAAGGGAACGGGCTTGGCGGAATCAGCGGGGAAAAGACCCTGTTGAGCTTGACTCTAGTCTGGCTGTGAAGAGACATGAGAGGTGTAGAATAAGTGGGGAGGCGGTGGCCTTTCGGCGGGGCGAGGCGACCACGCCCGCCCGGCGTCCGGCCGCCCGGTGAAATACCACTACTCTGATCGTTTTTCACTTACCCGGTGTGGGGGGGCGAGCCCGAGGGGGGCTCGCTTCTGGCGCTAGCGGCCGGCGCCCGCCGACGCTGACCACTCCCGAGGACAGCGGCAGGTGGGGGAGTTTGACTGGGGGCGGTACACCTGTCAAAGCGTAGCACCCAGGTGTCCTAAAGGCGAGCTCAGGGAGGGCGGAAACCTCCCGTGGAGCAGAAGGGCAAAAGCTTCGCTTGATCTTGATTTTCGAGTACGAATACAGACCCGTGGCGGGGCCTCCACGATCCTTCTGGCTTTTGGGTTTTAAGCAGGAGGTGTCAGAAAAGTTACCACAGGGATAACTGGCTTGTGGCGGCCAAAAGCGTTCATAGCGGCGTCGCTTTTTGATCGCTTCGATGTCGGCTCTTCCTATCATTGTGAAGCAGAATTCACCAAAGCGTTGGATTGTTCACCCACTAATAGGGAGCGTGAGCTGGGTTTGAACCGTCGTGAGACAGGTTAGTTTACCCTACTGATGATGTGTTGTTGCAATAGTAATCCTGCTCGAGTGCGAGAGGAACGCGGGTTCAGACCCCTGAATGCGTCGCGCTTGGCTGAGGAGCCACTGGCTGAGAGCTACCATCTGCGGGCTTATGACTGAGCGCCTCTAAGTCAGAATCCCGCCTAGGCGTAGCGATACCGCTAGCGCCGCCCGGCTCTCAGTGGGCTTCGCGATAGCCGACGCCCGCCCGCCCCCAGCGGGGCGGGGCGGGCCGATCTTGAGCGCCGCTTCGTGGTCGAGGGAGCGGAGGCCGGACGGATCGCGGCGCCGCCTCTCCCCGTCGGCGTACCGCGTAGTGCCAAGTGGGGCACTTTCGGCTAAATCATTACGTAGGCGACCTGATTCTGGGTCAGGGTTTACGTGCGTAGCAGAGCAGCTCCCTCGCTGCGATCTATTGAGAATCAGCCCTCGACACAAGCTTTTGGCCGGCTTAAGAGCGGGCTCGATCGAGCGAAGCGAACCGAACCGAAGGGGGCTGACGGCCCCGAGGCGGCGGCAGCGTCCTCTCCTCTCCTCTCCTTTCTTTCCTTCCTTCCTCCGAGGCCTCTCGGCCGGGCCGAGGAGCTGACAGGGGGCCCCGGTAGCGAAGAGCGCCTAGAAGCGGCGCCCTCGCTTCGCTTCGCTGGCGGGCCACGCCGGCGCCCTCCTCGCGCGGGTCCCAGGCCCGATCTGGCGGAATCCGGGGGGCGAACGGCGAGCGAGGGCAGCAGCGCCGCCAGCGGCAGCCGAGCGGCGGCAGCGCTCTTCCCAGAGAAAGAGGGGGCCCGCCCGGTCAGCAGCGGCCTCGACTTCCATCCAGCGGGTCCCAGGCCCGATCTGCGAGCGGGGGCTTAGCGGCCGGCGGGGAGGCGGCGGCGAGCGTGAGTTTCCCTTCACAGCAGCCTTGTAGCGCCTGCAGCGGTGTACAGGGGAAACCGTTTGCCGCCCGTCTCGGGCCAGGGGTAGACCTGTTGCCGCTAGCGGTCTTAGCCTTCAGCGCCGCCCGTGGGTAGACCTGTTGCCGTAGCGGGTCGCGGCCTTTCAGCGCCCGCCCGCGAGTAGACCTGTTGCCGCTAGCGGTCGCGACCTTCAGCGCCCGCCCGTAGTAGACCTATTGCCGTAGCGGTCACCGACCTTCAGCGCCCGCGCGGGGTAGACCTGTTGCCGCTAGCGGTCACGGCCTTCAGCGCCCGCGCGGTAGACCTGTTACCGCTAGCGGTCTTAGCCTTCAGCGCCCGCTGGTAGACCTGTTGCCGTAGCGGTCACCGACCTTCAGCGCCCGCCCAGCGAGGTAGACCTGTTGCCGCTAGCGGTCGCGGCCTTCAGCGCCCGCCCGAGGGTAGACCTATTGCCGCTAGCGGTCACGGCCTTCAGCGCCCGCCCGCAGGGTAGACCTGTTGCCGCTAGCGGTCACGGCCTTCAGCCCGCCCGAGGGTAGACCTGTTGCCGCTAGCGGTCTCGACCCTTCAGCGCCCGCCCGCGAGGGTAGACCTATTGCCGCTAGCGGTCTCGGCCTTTCAGCGCCCGCCCGAGGGTAGACCTGTTGCCGTAGCGGTCGCGACCCTTCAGCGCCCGCCCGGCGAGGGTAGACCTGTTGCCGCTAGCGGTCTCGGCCTTCAGCGCCCGCCCAGCGGTAGACCTATTGCAGCTAGCGGTCTCGGCCTTCAGCGCCCGCCCGCGGGGTAGACCTATTGCCGCTAGCCCGGTCTTAGCCTTCAGCGCCCGCCCGAGGGTAGACCTGTTGCCGGCAGCGGTCACCGACCTTCAGCGCCCGCCCGCGGGGTAGACCTGTTGCCGTAGCGGTCGCGACCTTCAGCGCCGCCCAGCGAGTAGACCTGTTGCCCGGCAGCGGGTCTACGGCCTTCAGCCCGCCCAGCAGGGTAGACCTGTTGCCGCTAGCGGGTCTCGACCTTCAGCGCCCGCCCAGCGGGAGTAGACCTGTTGCCGCTAGCGGTCTACGGCCTATCAGCGCCCGCGAGGTAGACCTGTTACCGCTAGCGGTCTTAGCCTTTCAGCGCCCGCCCAGGGGTAGACCTGGTGCCGGCCAGCGGTCTCGACCCTTCAGCGCCCGCCCGGGGAGTAGACCTATTGCGCTAGCCGGGGTCACCGACCCTTCAGCGCCGCCCGCGAAGCAGACCTGGCGCCGTCCACCTGACAGCGGGGAATGCCGGCGGACACCAGGTCTACCCTTAAGCGGGGAATGCAGGCGGACACCAGGTCTACCCCTTAATCGCGAATGCCGGCCCGGACACCAGGTCTACCCTTAAGCGCGAATGCCGGCGGACACCAGGTCTACCCCTTAAAGCGGGAATGCAGGCGGACACCAGGTCTACCCCTTAATCGCGAATGCGAGGCGGACACCAGGTCTACCCTTAAGCGGGAATGCCGGCGGACACCAGGTCTACCCATAGTCGCGAATGCCGGCGGACACCAGGTCTACCCCTTAAGCGGGAATGCCGGCGGACACCAGGTCTACCCCTTAAGCGGGAATGCAGAGGCGGACACCAGGTCTACCCCTTAAGCGGGAATGCCGGCGGACACCAGGTCTACCCCTTAAAGCGGGAATGCCGGCGGACACCAGGTCTACCCTTAAAGCGGGAATGCAGGCGGACACCAGGTCTACCCTTAATCGCGGGAATGCAGGCGGACACCAGGTCTACCCCTTAAGCGGGAATGCCGGCGGACACCAGGTCTACCCCTTAATCGCGAATGCGGGCGGACACCGGGTCTACCCTTAAGCGGGAATGCGGGCGGACACCAGGTCTACCCTTAATAGCGGGAATGCCGGCCCGGACACCAGGTCTACCCCTTAAGCGGGAATGCGAGGCGGACACCAGGTCTACCCCTTAAAGCGGGAATGCCGAGGCGGACACCAGGTCTACCCCTTAAGCGAGAATGCCGGCGGACACCAGGTCTACCCCTTAAGCGGGAATGCCGGCCGGACACCAGGTCTACCCTTAAAGCGGGGAATGCCGGCGGACACCAGGTCTACCCCTTAAAGCGGGAATGCGAAGGCGGACCTGGGTCTACCCCTTAAAGCGGGAATGCAGGCGGACACCAGGTCTACCCCTTAAAGCGGGAATGCGAAGCGGACACCAGGTCTACCCTTAGCTAATGTACCCTTAGCGGGAATGCCCGGACACCAGGTCTACCCCTTAAAGCGGGAATGCGAGGCGGACACCAGGTCTACCCTTAAAAAGCGGGAATGCGAGGCGGACACCAGGTCTACCCCTTAAGCGAGAATGCAGGCGGACACCAGGTCTACCCCTTAAAAGCGGGAATGCCGGCCGGACACCAGGTCTACCCCTTAAGCGGGGAATGCAGGCGGACACCAGGTCTACCCCTTAAGCGGGAATGCGAGGCGGACCTGGGTCTACCCCTTAAGCGGGAATGCCGGCGGACACCAGGTCTACCCTTAAAGCGGGAATGCCGGCGGACACCAGGTCTACCCCTTAAAGCGGGAATGCCGGCGGACACCAGGTCTACCCTTAAGCGGGAATGCAGGCGGACACCAGGTCTACCCCTTAAGCGGGAATGCCGGCGGACACCAGGTCTACCCCTTAAAGCGGGAATGCGAGGCGGACACCAGGTCTACCCTTAAAGCGGGAATGCAGGCGGACACCAGGTCTACCCTTAAGCGGGAATGCGGCCGGACACCAGGTCTACCCCTTAAAGCGGGAATGCAGGCGGACACCAGGTCTACCCCTTAAGCGGGAATGCGGGCGGACACCAGGTCTACCCCTTAAGCGGGAATGCCGGCGGACACCAGGTCTACCCCTTAGCTCGGGAATGCCGGCCGGACACCAGGTCTACCCCTTAAGCGGGAATGCAGGCGGACACCAGGTCTACCCCTTAGTCGGGAATGCAGGCGGACACCAGGGTCTACCCTTAAAGCGGGAATGCCGGCCGGACACCAGGTCTACCCTTATCGCGAATGCAGGCGGACACCAGGTCTACCCTTAAAGCGGGAATGCCGGCGGACACCAGGTCTACCTTAAGCGGGAATGCGAGGCGGACACCAGGTCTACCCCTTAATCGCGAATGCAGGCGGACACCAGGTCTACCCCTTAAGCGGGAATGCGGGCGGACACCAGGTCTACCCCTTAAGCGGGAATGCAGGCGGACCTGGAGTCTACCCCTTAAAGCGGGAATGCAGGCGGACACCAGGTCTACCCCTTAATCGCCCGAATGCGAGGCGGACACCAGGTCTACCCCTTAAAGCGGGGAATGCCGGCCGGACACCAGGTCTACCCATGTCAGCGGGAATGCAGGCGGACACCAGGTCTACCCCTTAGCTCAGCGAATGCGAGGCGGACACCAGGTCTACCCCTTAAGCGGGAATGCCGGCGGACACCAGGTCTACCCCTTAAGCGGCGAATGCGAGGCGGACACCAGGTCTACCCCTTAAGCGGGGAATGCAGGCGGACACCAGGTCTACCCCTTAAGCGGGAATGCCGGCGGACACCAGGTCTACCCCTTAAGCGGCGAATGCGAGGCGGACACCAGGTCTACCCCTTAAGCGGGAATGCCGGCGGACACCAGGTCTACCCTTAAAGCGAATGCGGCGGACACCAGGTCTACCCTGGCGGGAATGCAGCGGACACCAGGTCTACCCCTTAAGCGGGAATGCAGGCGGACACCAGGTCTACCCCTTAAAGCGGGAATGCCGGCCGGACACCAGGTCTACCCCTTAAAGCGGGGAATGCAGGCGGACACCAGGTCTACCCCTTAATGCGAGAATGCCGGCGGACACCAGGTCTACCCCTTAAGCGGGAATGCGGCCCGGACACCAGGTCTACCCCTTAAGCGGGAATGCGAGGCGGACACCAGGTCTACCCCTTAAGCGGGAATGCCGGCGGACACCAGGTCTACCCTTAAAGCGGGAATGCGAGGCGGACACCAGGTCTACCCCTTAAGCTCGAATGCGGCCGGACACCAGGTCTACCCTTAAAGCGGGAATGCCGGCGGACACCAGGTCTACCCCTTAATCGCGAATGCCGGCGGACACCAGGTCTACCCCTTAAGCGGGAATGCCGGCGGACACCAGGTCTACCCCTTAAGCGGGAATGCCGGCGGACACCAGGTCTACCCCTTAGCGCGAATGCCGGCGGACACCAGGTCTACCCCTTAAGCGGGAATGCCGGCGGACACCAGGTCTACCCCTTAAGCGGGGAATGCCGGCGGACACCAGGTCTACCCCTTAAAGCGGGAATGCGGCCGGACACCAGGTCTACCCCTTAAGCGGGGAATGCAGGCGGACACCAGGTCTACCCCTTAAAGCGGGAATGCAGGCGGACACCAGGTCTACCCTTAAGCGGGAATGCGGGCGGACGCAGGGTCTACCCCTTAGCGGGAATGCCGGCGGACACCAGGTCTACCCCTTAAGCGGGAATGCAGGCGGACACCAGGTCTACCCCTTAAGCGCGAATGCGAGGCGGACACCAGGTCTACCCCTTAAGCGGGAATGCAGGCGGACACCAGGTCTACCCCTTAAGCGGGAATGCCGGCGGACACCAGGTCTACCCTTAAGCGGGAATGCAGGCGGACACCAGGTCTACCCCTTAATGGCGAATGCGAGGCGGACACCAGGTCTACCCCTTAAGCGGGAATGCCGGCGGACACCAGGTCTACCCTTAAAGCGGGAATGCGAGGCGGACACCAGGTCTACCCCTTAATCGCGAATGCCGGCCGGACACCAAGGTCTACCCCTTAAAGCGGGGAATGCCGGCCGGACACCAGGTCTACCCCTTAAAGCGGGAATGCCGGCGGACACCAGGTCTACCCCTTAAGCGGGAATGCAGGCGGACACCAGGTCTACCCCTTAAGCGGGAATGCAGGCGGACACCAGGTCTACCCCTTAAGCGGGAATGCCGGCGGACACCAGGTCTACCCCTTAAGCGGGAATGCCGGCGGACACCAGGTCTACCCCTTAAGCGGGAATGCGGCCGGACACCAGGTCTACCCCTTAATGCGAGAATGCGAGGCGGACACCAAGTCTACCCTTAAGCGAGAATGCGGCCGGACACCAGGTCTACCCCTTAAGCGGGAATGCAGGCGGACACCAGGTCTACCCCTTAAAGCGGGAATGCAGGCGGACACCAGGTCTACCCCTTAAGCCGGGAATGCCGGCGGACACCAGGTCTACCCCTTAAGCGGGAATGCAGGCGGACACCAGGTCTACCCTTAAGCGGGAATGCCGGCGGACACCAGGTCTACCCCTTAAGCGGGAATGCAGGCGGACACCAGGTCTACCCCTTAATCGCGAATGCCGGCCGGACACCAGGTCTACCCTTAAAGCGGGGGAATGCAGAGGCGGACACCAGGTCTACCCTTAATCGCGAATGCCGGCGGACACCAGGTCTACCCCTTAAGCGGGAATGCGAGGCGGACACCAGGTCTACCCCTTAATGCGGCGAATGCGGGCGGACACCAGGTCTACCCCTTAAGCGGGAATGCGGCGGACACTGGAGTCTACCCCTTAAGCGGGAATGCAGGCGGACACCAGGTCTACCCCTTAATCGCGAATGCCGGCGGACACCAGGTCTACCCCTTAAAAAGCGGGGAATACCGGCCGGACACCAGGTCTACCCCTTAAGCGGGAATGCAGGCGGACACCAGGTCTACCCCTTAAGCGGGGAATGCAGGCGGACACCAGGTCTACCCCTTAAAGCGGGAATGCAGAGGCGGACACCAGGTCTACCCCTTAAGCGGGAATGCCGGCGGACACCAGGTCTACCCCTTAAAAAGCGGGAATGCGAGGCGGACACCAGGTCTACCCCTTAGTCAGCGAATGCAGGCGGACACCAGGTCTACCCCTTAAAGCGGGAATGCAGGCGGACACCAGGTCTACCCCTTAAAGCGGGAATGCAGGCGGACACCAGGTCTACCCCTTAAGCGGGAATGCCGGCGGACACCAGGTCTACCCCTTAAAGCGGGAATGCCGGCGGACACCAGGTCTACCCTTAAAGCGGGAATGCCGGCGGACACCAGGTCTACCCCTTAATGCGGGAATGCAGGCGGACACCAGGTCTACCCCTTAAGCGGGAATGCCGGCGGACACCAGGTCTACCCCTTAAAGCGGGAATGCGAGGCGGACACCAGGTCTACCCCTTAGCCGGGAATGCAGAGGCGGACACCAGGTCTACCCCTTAAGCGGGAATGCAGGCGGACACCAGGTCTACCCCTTAAAGCGGGGAATGCCGGCGGACACCAGGTCTACCCCTTAAAAGCGGGAATGCCGGCGGACACCAGGTCTACCCCTTAAAGCGGGAATGCCGAAGCCCGGACACCAGGTCTACCCCTTAAGCGGGGAATGCAGGCGGACACCAGGTCTACCCCTTAAGCGGGAATGCCGGCGGACACCAGGTCTACCCCTTAGCGGGAATGCAGGCGGACACCAGGTCTACCCCTTAAGCGCGAGATGCGAAGCGGACACCAGGTCTACCCCTTAAGCGGGAATGCCGGCGGACACCAGGTCTACCCTTAAGCGGGAATGCAGGCGGACACCAGGTCTACCCTTAGTCGCGGCGAATGCGAGGCGGACACCAGAGTCTACCCCTTAAAGCGGGAATGCAGGCGGACACCAGGTCTACCCCTTAAGCGGGAATGCAGGCGGACACCAGGTCTACCCCTTAAGCGGCGAATGCGGCGGACACCAGGGTCTACCCCTTAAGCGGGAATGCCGGCGGACACCAGGTCTACCCCTTAATCGGGGAATGCAGGCGGACACCAGGTCTACCCCTTAAGCCCGGGGAATGCAGGCGGACACCCAGGTCTACCCGCTTAATGCGAGGAATGCCGGCCCGGGACACCAGGTCTACCCCTTAAGCGGGAATGCAGGCGGACACCAGGTCTACCCTTAAGCGGGAATGCAGGCGGACACCAGGTCTACCCCTTAAGCGGGAATGCAGGCGGACACCAGGTCTACCCCTTAAGCGGGGAATGCGGGCGGACACCAGGTCTACCCTTAAGCGGGAATGCAGGCGGACACCAGGTCTACCCCTTAATCGCGGGAATGCAGGCGGACACCAGGTCTACCCCTTAAGCGGGAATGCCGGCGGACACCAGGTCTACCCCTTAAAGCGGGAATGCAGGCGGACCTGGAGTCTACCCCTTAATCGGCCGAATGCAGGCGGACACTAGGTCTACCCCTTAAGCGGGAATGCAGGCGGACACCAGGTCTACCCCTTAAGCGAGAATGCCGGCTGACACCAGGTCTACCCCTTAAAGCGGGAATGCAGGCGGACACCAGGTCTACCCCTTAAGCGGGAATGCCGGCGGACACCAGGTCTACCCCTTAAAGCGGGAATGCAGGCGGACACCAGGTCTACCCCTTAAGCGGCGAATGCTGGCCCGGACACCAGGTCTACCCCTTAAGCGGGAATGCAGGCGGACACCAGGGTCTACCCCTTAAGCGGGAATGCCGGCGGACACCAGGTCTACCCTTAAAGCGGGAATGCAGGCGGACACCAGGTCTACCCC